>WURT03044939.1:0-33497 GCA_009936505.3 Holothuria glaberrima
GATTATCTGGTCTCCAAAACTTGTACGTTGCTACTAGTTATATAGTTTGTCAACTGGTCAAAGGTCTAAGGTGGACGTTAAAATAATCTGAACATGGTTTGTTACCCTATGTCTACTAATAAGCGTATTGGAAAAAAAGTACTTAATAACAAGATATGTAGAGAGTAAGACTTTTAATTTGTAGAGAGAGAGTCGCGGTTGGTAGAAATAGGGGTCTAAGGTCAATGTTAGTTAAGGTCAATACGGAGTAAAAATTTGCAAAAGTTCTGTGTTGAAACCTTTTTAATCGTAGACAAAAAAATGTTAGATAAACCTTTGATGACCAATGCAACGTTGTTCATCAAAGGTACACTGATGTCGCATATTAGATGTTAGGATAACAAACCAGCAGCTGATTTTTAGCCACCCTTATAGAAATGCTTGTGTGCAGGATGCATGCAGACCGCATGCAGCATGCAAGCAAATTGAGTGCCAAGTCGTTGGCTCACACCAGGCATACAAGCTGCGCGCTTTTTGCATTCTTCTGGCACACTTCGTGCATGTATGTGACACACTAAAGCCATTGGCGTGCATCAGTTGCATGCAAGCCACTAGTGTTAGTGACATTACATGCATGCCAAAAGTGTGCCATATGGCCTTGAGACTAGTTAACTTGCATGCCAAAGCGCGCCATGCTGACTAAAATTAGTTTACCTGTGTGCTAACATGTGCCATTTGGACTTAGATTATTTTACTTTGCGTGCCAACATGTGCCATTAGGACTTCAAATATTTAGATGTATGATGCGTATATGTGAGTTGGAAATTAACATGCATGATAGTCTGAATGGAATTTGCCAATTCGACTGTTGGCAATTTTCCTCAGCTTCTTTTGGATTGTCACCATTCACAAACCACAACCCCTACATACTTTGCCTTCGGTCAAAATATACATTTGAGCTCAGAGTGGCAATGACAAGCTAAAGCCATATCAAACACGGCTACAGTTGTTGGGAATGGACATCATTCTGTTTTAACATTATGCCCCAGACACTCATTGTATTGCAAATGCCTGGGTTCTGGGATGGGGTTGTGGTGTGGACGGGAAAGGGGTGGGGTACTGGTGGGAATGGGGTAAAGGTGGGGGAGGGTAAAGGGTGGGGTAGGGTCACGGTAGGGGAAGGGTAGGGAACGGGGTGGTGATGGGTAGGCACAGGGGTAGGGTACGGGACATGGGAAGGGGCGGGGTAGGGAATAGGGGTAGAGAACAGGGGTTGAGGACGGGATATTGGCAGGGGTATCAGCAGAGGAGGGGACGAGGTAGTGGCGAAGTAGGGCCCGGGATTAGGGAAGGGGTTGGGGCAGGGGTAGGGACAGGTGTTGTACGTGTACTTTTCCAAAAATCTAATGCATTTGCCTAAAAATAACCAATTGTTTCTTCCAAATGAGGGTTTTGCAGCCCCTGGCCATCTTTTATTTCACCCCCATCCCCAGCACTTTCCTTCCATTAGTGAATTCACTCCCATGAAAGTTGGACAAACTTATTCTCTCCTTCAGTCCTTCTTTGTTAGACAACTGACAAAAGGGCCACCTTCTTTGCAGATTACATGGTCCAGTGACCGCCTATGCTTCTAAAGGAATGTGAACTCACAGTCTATTGTTCGGCTGTGAAGATTTCGAAGGACATCTTTTTGTTTAAGGTTTTTCTTTCGAGATGACGTCAAAGTATCGCCCAGTTTGAGAGTTCTTTGCCCAGTTTGAGTGTCGGATTTTCATGGGATGAGTTTTTCTAATGCTCTTACCCAACTTCCCTCAGCATCTCCCATTCATATGCACCCCACCCTCCCCTCCCCATCCACACCAAAGTTTGACAAAACCCTTCCCAGTATTTCCCACCCAGCTATTCCTAGTTCCCTTCACTCCCTTTCCAATTCACACACCCTCTTTCAGCATGCACCCCATCTCCCAGCATCCACCTCATCTCCCAGCTAGCCACTCTTACATCCATCCCTTCCCCTGTCAACACACCCAGACATTTCTCTCTCCCAGCCACCCCTTTTTCATTACCCCTCCTTCGCTACACAATTCCTCTCCCCCTTTCAGGTGTTCCTTTCCCAGTCCCTTACTGTCACCCAGACTCACATTCCATCCCTCTCCCATTGACCCCATCTCCCTGCAGTCCCCTTTAGTATTTCCCCCTTTAGCATATTGCAGCCCCCTCCTCATCCACATTCCACCCAGTCATCCCATCTCCTAGCCATTTCAGTTCTCCATCAGCCTTCCCTTTCTCAGCAACCATGTACCATTTTAATTAGCTACCCCTTCCCATGCAGCCACCCTCATCCCCAGTCACGTACCCCTCCCTCTATACAATCAGCCTTTCCCATCAACTGCCTCTTCTGGCATTCTACCATGCCACCATATCCTAGTTATGGCATCCCCAGCCACCCTAGTACCTTCCCAACCATCCTCTCCCCCAACCTAACATACCTTATAGTCATCCCTTTCCCTGCAGTCACACCTTTCCTGTCATGCACTCCCTTAGCCAATCTATCCAGAGTTCCTCAGCAACTCCTTTCCCAGCAATCTCTCCCTTAGTCAGATATTTCTCCTGCAGTTATGATCTCCGTAAGCTGCTAAGCATGTATTGTAGATATCCCCTTATGCTGGTCATGTCCCATATTCCCCTAGTCTCCCCAGTGAATTCTTTCCATGGACATTTCTCTCCACCAGCCTCCCTCCCCGAACCCCAACCATACCTGTCCCCTCCTCAGACGCTTATCCGACTTCGAGAGGAATGGAAGCAATCGGGCGCAAATTTAGAATCAGGCCAGCATTCTGGCAACTGCATTACGATAACCGGCGAAAACATCGCAGTGCAAATCTTGCCTAGCAGGCGAAGGTGTAAAAACTGCTATGATAATTTTACATACTCGTCTGCTACGTAGATTTCTTCAACGCACGACACTTAAAATATCGTGGCTGCGAAAAGTCTCCTTATATGTGCTTCGTAGATCAAAATTTTCCCCTTATATAATTTTTATAGGCATCTTAGACGCAAATTAGACGATTTTCTGCCCAACTAGTACTATAAATTTCAAAAATAGGTTTTGAGCTGTTATGTGATTGGCTCGTTACACGCAATGATTATAGGCTGCAAGATCCTACGAAATTCAAATATTCTGTTTCCGTAGTATGGGTAACCTTGCCGCAAGGTAACGTGTTTACGTTCTTCTTTTAACTACGAGGTATTAGTGTAGAGACCAAATGTAAGCGTCACCTTTTGCAGGGTTACCCGTACTACTGTAACTGACAACGCAACCAGTGAAGGCACACATCAAACAGAACCTGAAATTCCAAACATCTTCAAAGGAATTGAGGAACTTCTCTGTGTGCTCGTCTGCATATATTAAAGACTATTGATTATTTGGACCAAAAACATAACGTCAGGGTCGATGCTTTTCGGTTAGGGCCACAACGGTAACGTTTGAAAACCTTGGTCGAAGCCTAGCTTAAACTTGCATTAAGCAAGCCTATGAGTAACGAACTGCAGCTTTTTATATTATTTAGGCTAGACGACGATGTATCATTGGTACTGTAACGTTAGGCTAGCAGAACATCCCAGTGCACACTTCACACTCGATGTTGGAAAAACAAGCATGTCCTAGGCTACAACGTGAATTTAAATATAATGACATCATATTTATAGACTATGGGTTACACATGAGCAGTTCAGTAGTCTAATACGTAGCCTACAGTCTTAAGTCAGTAAAGAAACAGTCAACAAAGTTTGGCCAAATAATCCTAGAACTGAAATGGACTATTTGAAATGTAGACATCATTGTCAGAAAGGGATTAGTGAGAGCGAAACTGCAGCAAAGGCAACCGTGTATCTGTCTGTTGACGTACAATCACCTTGAAGGTTGTCAGGTACGTAAGTACGTGACTGTGATTGTCAGCGTAAAGGGTCCTGAGTGATGTCCAGATTTTGTGCCATTGAACCCTATAGTGACAGTACTCTACCTAGGCCCAAGTCCACACTTAATTAGCATACTGCCTACATACAGTAGTCTGTTTTAGCAAGGAATCATCAGGATATTGTAGGGGTGATTTTCAATTTCTATTGCCAAGGAAGGTCTTTCTGTTTTTTTCCTTGGAACTGGAAGTGATTCCCAGCCGTAACAGTCCAGACTGTATTCCATGCACTTTGATCTGAAAATCTTCAACGTGGAGTTGGCATTTTTCATATGTTTTCAATTGTTTTTCTTGGCGTAACTTCGGCGTGGGCCTAACATGGAATTCGCCGTGGGTAACAGTACAATACTTGCAAGTTATGACGACTGTGTTCTTGTTGAATGGCATGGATGCTGTGGATTTTGTCGTAAGATTCTAAGAAATGTTCTAGCCTGTGAGCCAACTGTTTTGGCTCAGAGCCAAAGGATCTCTGTTCATCATACATATAGCAGCTATCACAATGATTGTGAAACTTCCCTTTGAGATGATCACACAGATCATCTGTACTGTACATTATAGGCCCTAGTGTTGGAAAATGTGATGTTTCAGTGACACCCACTTTTGCAAAGAAAGTCACTAAATTCTGTTCTTATCGTTACTATACTGAAGTTTATACAGGTGTTTTCTGTTGCTGAGTCAGTGATTGTTCATAATCACTTTATATTGCAACTTCACAGTTCTACATATCCAACTAGCTTACAAGTGGAAAATATTCTTTTACCTTTGAAAATACAAAGTTTAAGAAGCCTTGGAAGAATTTGACAATTATACCATCTGTTTTAATCAAACTTCAAATTATGTGCGGCACTGAGCATTCATTTTCAAATATTACTGTTACATAACTATGTGAGGGTATGTTTCGGATGTATAATTTACATTTTGCATGTGGTTTTGCTACAAAGGAAAAACTTTTCCAAGTTTTAAGTTCTGGATTCTTAATATCAGTAAGAGCATTATTAATGAAGAACTTAATTTTCAGAAAAACGTGTTGCAATGCAGTTGTTTAAGTGTGAAACTTCCGCTATACATGGTCGATAGATTCCACTTGGTAGAACTTGTGAGTAGTAACTCGTGTGAAACATTTGGATAATTTTAAGTATTAATGTGAACTTAACTCTTTTGCAGCCAGCCTCAGTTTTCCTATTGTGCCCTTTTCAGCCAGCCAGGTGAACACTGTTCTTGACAATATTTGCAATGTAACATAACTTTTTACCATAACTGAAATCAAAGTTGGTCTGAACATGAACATTGTAGAATGTAAATTCTTCTACCAGTTACCGTTGTTTAAAATGGAATTCAGTCAAACAAATTCAAAATGGCCGCCGATTGCCTAGATTTGCGGAACTGGTCCCAGTACTGATGTATGATCTTCATCTACCCCGAGATCGCAAACTTTGAAATGTAAAAGTATCCAGACAATTGACAGAGCCCCAGTTATAATCGAGAATATTCGAGGACATACCATACGAATCAATTTGACCGTCATCTTTCTTCGGGGGCACCTGCAGAACTTCCTACGCTGATTAAAATATACGCACTGCTTATTCTGATGACCTATCCAAGGAGGCTGCCATTTTTTTTTTGCTCTATAAACAAATATATATACAAATATATATATATATATATATTCATACCATAATGTATGCTATATATATATATATATTCTTACCATAATGCATCCTGAGCAGTGGAATTTTTTAAACCTTATATGCCTCAGGGGCAAGATAGCAACCCTAATCAATCCAAGGTCAAAACAATAGGATAAAAAATAAAGAAATACAAACATTGGTCTTTGTTGTGAAGCCATAATCATACCTGTTAACAGTTGGCTGAAAGTTGACTTCTGGTAGAAAATGTGATAACTTCATGTGCTAATATCTTGAGAACCGAACATGGGAATTGAATGAAAAGTTTACCAGAGTTAGTTAGTAAGATGAGGTTTAACGGATCAGTTTCCAACCAATTGGTTCAAGTTGCGCCGGCCACGGCTTTTTTCCAGTTGTGGCTCACTGGCTTGTTTTCCCTCACTCCATTGCTTATGCGGAGCATCACGCACGAAGGCAGAAGGTTCATTTTTTACCAGAATGCTAAGAATCAGTTTCTCTGTAATATACATATCAAAAATAAATTTGGATTTTAACTATTCTTTTTTTAAGCCCTAAATAGCTTTTTGAATATCAGACTGTGCAGAATAGCCCTGACAATTTTTCGAGGGAGATTTGACACGGATAATGAATGCCAATGTGTGCCTTCATGTGTACCACATTCATGCATACACACACTGGCACGCATGCAGTGAATGCCATTGTGTGCCACGAGGAGCCTGTACACGTGCCATATGCATGCATGCCCATGCATGCCGGATAGATATGGCATGTTTCAAAAGCGTTCAACCTGCGCCCATTGGCACGCATGCATTGAATGCCATTGTGTGCCACAAGGAGCCTGCACACATGCCATATGCATGCATGCACGCGCATGCCAGAGACATTTGGCACGTTTCAAAAGCTTTCAACCTGCGCCCGTAGGCACGTATGCATTGAATACAATTGCGTGCCACAATGAGCCTGCTGCACGCATGCCATGCACGTGGCTGCATGCTTCCATGGAGATTCTTCTCCCATGCCACTGCTTGAAAGGACGTTACCATACATTTACGTACTCCCATATTAAAAATGTTGGTAAATGTTAGGGCAAACGATTTTCCCCTAATGTACAATTTTCCCCTAATACAGGTTTTTTCACACGATATTTCCCCCAAAGTGAAAATTAGGCAAATATATATGTATATCTCGTTTAAGTAAATATCTCGAAAAAGACATGACTATAGTTATATATACTTATCTCCCTGGAAAGGGAAACATTGTTAGACTTCTTTTTCCCAGCGAATTTCATTAACAGTTCTTGATATCCTGATTACCCTACACTTTTTTACAGATGTAACATGTCCAACTCTAGAGTGCCCAGTCACACAGATTGTTAACGCAACGCAAGATAATAGCACACATGCTGTTGTGACATGGAATCTTGCACCGTGTTCTGATGACTCCCAGGTGGATGAGCTCACAGACACTTCCTTATCGGCACATGGGCACACAGCGAGAGCTAAGCTCTCGCACGTCTTTCCCAGCTCAAGCGCGGCTCGTAACTGGCGTAGCTGCCCGAAAATTCCGTCACTGCAATGAGAAGTCTCTCGCGGCTGCACGTGCCCGCCTTGCAAGCAGCCCGCCCTCCAGACACGGGTTAGTTGGAGGTCAGCCAAGCTGAGGGGAAATCCTGTGAATTCCTTACCGGGTCTTCTGTACAAGTCCTGGTAAGGAAGTAAGGGTGCGTATGAGTGTTCCATTGAATTGTAATCACCAATCTGGAACAAAATTCGGCCTCGGAAATACAACTGTCGACTGCCACTGTACAGATGATGCGGGAAACACGGGTCAATGTTTCTTTAACATTATTGTCCAAGGTAATGCATGGTAGTACATTGTTGTCATTTATTTCTTGTTGGTTCGAATTTGCTTACATTTATGATTGGGAGGCGGATGAAATAGGAAGTTGACACTATCTCTTTACTGTATTCAAAGAACAACAATTATTGTAACGGTGATCATACGAACAATTGTTCCCGATTTGGAGGCTAGACAATTTTCCTTGAATTCGACGAGTTCAATATCTATTCATCGTGGAGAAATTATCGCTTTCTGAAATGTCAATTGTCTCTGATCGATTACAGATGTAACGAGTCCAACAGCAAACTGTCCCGCCAGAAAAATTGTTAACGCAGATCAGGATGGTTTCACAGTAGCTGTTGTCACATGGAATCCTGCCTCCTGTTTCGATAACTCCCCGTCGGGAATCCAATTATACTGTACTCATCAACCTGGAACGGAATTTGATCTTGGAAATACAACGGTCCAGTGCAACTGTACAGATAGTTCAGGAAACATTGATCAATGTTCATTTGATGTCTTTGTTAGAGGTAGTACATTACTGTCGTAAACTTACTGATAACTCTAACTTTTTCACTTAGTCTTATCTTCCTTTTAAGCGCAATTTGCAATCAAAGTTATTTGCCACTAATCTGGTCCAAAGGTGACAACAGAAGACACTACTTTCTAGCCGCTTACAAAAAGTTCGTCCAAAAGCACATATTCCGATTTTAATGAATTCAAAGAAGTCAATTTTCCTGAATTTGGTTATACAAGTGGCTTTCTTGAGTTACTTTGGTCACGCAAATAACCATAATTAAATTCATGCTTGCCTGATACCGATTACAGACGAGACCAGTCAAACAGCAAGCTGTCCAACTGGACAAACTGTTAATGCAATTCTCAGAGGTAACACAAGAGCTGTTGTTAAATGGGACCCTGCATTGTGTTCCGATAATTCTCAGGAGAAAGTTCGATTGTACTGTTCTCATCAACCTGAAGCTGAATTTGGTCTTGGGGAAACACCAATCTACTGTAATTGTACAGATATGTTGGGAAACATGGATCGATGTTCCTTTCAAGTATTTGTAAAAGGCTGGTTTATCATTGTCTTAAATCTCTCACAACAATATTTTAACGTAAATTTTGCCCTTACTTTGGTTGATATGAAAAGTTGCTGAACATTAGTCCATGGACTGAGATACTCCTTACGCTAGACCCAAGCCTGTGTTTATTAGAGATACGTTTTATGCTCCTTCAGTTCTCACGGTTTGGTAGCCTCCGGGCTCGTGATATGTTCATCGACATTTTCCAGCTATAAATAAACTACCGGCATGCTGGATTCCTTAAAAAATTTATTTGATAACTTTGTAACTGTTCATTTATATCTTATATTATGTATACAATTCGGTCTCAAAAGTGGTTTTTGACAAAAATTGCTAACTTTTGTTGTGGAGTTATTCAGAGATTAGGTTGGAAAGCGACAATTGCCGTAAAGTAAGGATTTATAACATCTTAGTAAAAGTTGTATCAGGGTTTAAAAAAAAACCCATAACGTCCTATGATCCTTGCCGAAAAATTAATACGTGTGTCAAGTTCTTCCCGTCTTGACTGTGTAGTCCAGGCCGTTTTGTAGCCTTTTTGGGGTTTGCATTTTGTTTTGCTGTATTTGGTAAAACTTTCATATGATGTAGAGTAGACATCGGACAATCAGAAAAGTATGAGTTCCATTTTATTTTTTCATTTAAAGAGGGGTAGCCAGCCACTTCAAAATGGATGCCATTTTGAGCCTAAAACGTTCTTAGGAGTAAAAGTGGTAAAATTTACAGACTCTCCCGAAATAACCTTAATGTTTTTCCCAAAAAATTGATCCACTTTTTGGAGTGACCTGTCGAATATGGCCGTTTTTGCCGAAAAACGGCAATTTTTGCAGTTTTAGCACCTGGGTTATTTTTGAGTTCCAGATTCTCTAAAATTATATATCCTCGCTACCTTACCTTTTGTTTATGGGTAGCCTGATAACCAGGTAAGACGTGAGGAAAACTTCGACTCCCATATGTAAACCTACTTTAAATGGGTTGTAGTGAAAATACTCAATTTCTTTGTTTTGCGTTGGAAATTTTGGCATCTGCGATCATTTTTTAGTGAATAATATGGGTTTAAGTGCATTGTGTGTGACACAAGATGCTCCTGTCTTCATGGAAGTCTACAGACTTATGCCCTAGTAGTACACAGAAAGAATTTCGATCCGCAAGTCGGAATGTACATGAAATTACGGACCCCCGATAATCGCGATTTCTGTGTTTTTCGGAGAAAAATATGGGTTTGGGGGCATTTTTGAGCTCTTTTTCTCTATGAGTATCAAATAAAATTCTCTCATCTTCATGAAGTGGGCAGCTTAGTGCCTTAGTACACTCTAAATTCACAATGGTCAAAATTGACCATTAATTTGTCAACTATGCACCGACCCAAAATATGGTCAACTTGTTGAACGTAAATTAAGTTGAACAATTTGACCATATTTTGGGTCGGTGCATGGTTGACCAATTAATGGTCAATTTTGACCATTGTGAATTTAGAGTGTACGGTTCATAATGAAGCTCGGGACCCTCGTCCCTAATGAACTTAATGTTGAACTTTTGAAACTGTTTTGCAGGGTTGAGCCTGTCCATTCCAACGCTTCAATTTTCAAACACTTGCTTATAATTGACATGACTGCCGGCATAATTTGTTTTGGATCGCGTCATTACGGTTTTTTTTTTTATTTCACGCACTTGCGTGATTTTACTGTTTACCTCATTGTCTTACTGTGTACAAAACACTCTAAGAGCCCTGCCAACGCACACGCTACGGTCGATTCGTGTAAGCACTTTTTTATTGACAAATATATATATATATATATATATATATACTGTTGCCGTTATTGTTGTCGTCTTTTTAACCAAAACCTTCAACTATTCTAACAACAATTTGAGCATCAAATGCGACTACTAGAAAATGCCATTCCTCTCTTCTTGAACCTTCTGTCTGTTTTCTGTTTTTTGTTTTTTTCTTTTCTATTCTTCATTTCTTTCTCGGCGTACCTTGTTCCATCACCCTAAGTATGTACCTGAATCTAACCATGCTGTCAACGAATCCAATCAATCAAAGGCGAGCAAGAGAATCGCTATTAAACTTAATCAAGAGTCTGTCGGCCGCTGAAATAACTCACGAGTTGCAACTGTTACGATTATTAAAAACATTGAGTTTAAAGGGTAAAATTTTACATTTTTACTTGATATTTTTTTTTAAATGCTACCGCTGTTACGCTCATTCCTATTTTCGTTTTAATGCTCATCGGGTCGTTCTTACAAACAGTACCTGTTTTGTTACATTTATTCTACTCACTGGTGTTCCTTTTATCTTTAAGTATATAATATATAGGTTGCATTTAATCACTGTAATTTTCTATACATTGAATGAAGCTCTCCCACTTAATTTTCCTTTTTACTCCTTACTACTACTAACAGGGGTAAACGCACCCAATCGAACTAATTTTTACACATGATTTTAAATCTTACATATCTATGATAAGCCGTAAAACTTCATCTAACTAACTAACCATGATAAGGTACAGGGTGACAAGGGATGTAAGAGCCGATTGGACTTGACTCTTTTTTTTTCAAAGTGAGACGCTTCATGAAGAATTCATGATAAATACTTTAGTTCCGATTTGAATGATGAAAATTGCCCTTGAATTTTAGTACTGCAAAAAGCTATCCAAACAATGGATCGTAATAAACAGATAAAATGATTTTATAATCACTCACTGATATTATGATTGTCCCACATCGATTACAGATGTAACAAAGCCAACAGCACAGTGTCCAGATCGACAAATTAAAAACGCAGATCACGATGGAAACACAACAGCTGTCGTTACATGGGACCCTGGATCTTGTTCAGATAACTCGAAGGAGGATATTCAACTGATCTGTACACATCAATCTGAAGCAAAATTCGGTCCCGGGACAACTACAGTTCAATGTAACTGTACTGATATGTCAGAAAACACAGGTCACTGTTACTTTAACATAAGTGTTAAGGGTAGGTACATAATCTTTTAAAAAAATTTTCTGTGGTTTAGTTCCTTTTGCTTTTCATTTTTTCATTAGTAAAGGAAATTCTTTTTATCTACCCTAAATGAAATCGAGAAACAGTAATGAAAACATTAAGAGTTTAGTTTGCATCAAAAGTAAAATGATGTTATTTGAGATTTGTTTTTCTTAAAAATAACAATCAGATTATTTTCGATCATAATAACACTTGCCTATTATTTCAATCGGAAACAGAATCTGTCTTTTTTCAAAATAATCGTTAATATTCTGCTCAAACGATGATTGAATAATTGGTGTATGTTAGAAAATTTTGTGTTAAATCTCTAAAATCTTAATTTCGTCACATCGATTACAGATGTAACAAGTCCAATGGTAAGTTGTCCATCCGACCAAATTGTCAAGGCAATGCACGATGGAAACACAACAGCTAAAGTGAGATGGGATTTAGCAACGTGTTCCGATAATACCAAGGGTGACGTACAATTAAACTGTTCTCCTCAACCCGGATATGAGTTTAGTCTCGGGGGTACAATGGTCCAATGTAACTGTATAATCGAACTTAATTTTCAACTAAGGTTATAGGCCTCATACTCTTAAAAAAATTAGCACATCGACAACATATATGACTCAATCGCAGAGTTAGTTTTTCTTAACTAAAGTCAAGTCCCAAATCATTTATCGTCAGATCAAGCCGAGTTTCAAAATATTTACCTCCAAGTCAAGTCATAAATCACTTTCCTTCTTGTCAAGTTATTTCACGTGTCATCATTTTCGAAATTGGAATATCATAAATCTTTAAATCAGACTGCAGTTCCTAAGCTTACAGTATTAACAGGAAGTTCAGTTTGTACACCTTGAAAATGAATTTACATCAAAAGTAGGAGGTTGACCCTCCTTTTGGAAGATTTGCAGAACATGTTATCTCGAAACTACACATAATCCAAGCAACAACCAAAATTTCTAAATGTAAAGTAGCTTCTTGGGGGGACCAAAGTGGCTTACAAAGTGCAAATATCACATTATCCACTCTGAAAGCAAGCCTTAGGTTGGAACTATAACTGCTGTTTTCAGAACTATACCTAGATGTTTTCGCCAGAATATCCCTTGCAGTATCTTCCTAATAATAGTAATCAAGAATAGAGTGTAAACTGTGGCAAATGGAAGCAAAGCGCTCCAAAACATTGCATTATAATTTTTATATAATGAAAAACAATAGAAGTAAATATAAAGCAAGGAGAGGGCTCAAAAAGATTGATATAGTTTTTTTATCAAATTTGGGAAATTTTGATTGTTTGCGAACGACTTGAAATAATTAAAACCGATCCATCAATCAGATGAAAGCGCACCTCACATCGTTTCACACATATAGAAATCTATTGCTTAAACTTCTTTTAAGTTTATTTTTAAAAAAAGATTCGAAAATCGATAAGAGTGAGCACACGTACGCCAACCTCAGCCCCTTCCCCTCTTCCCTTCCCCTTGACTCAGCAACCAGATTATCATAGTTTAGATATTTTTATCTCTTAGAGAATTCTTCGGCTGCGTAATTGCATTCCCAGACGATGGTGCCCTGGGCGACCTGTTCCACGAAGTAAGGAACTGGATGGACAAAATTCATCGGGGACAGAAATGGAGTGACCCAACTCCATTTGCGGCCTGAGATTTGTTTTGAGAAACAGTTTGAGATATCTTCAAATGCATTTATCATTGTGCACTTATTACTGATACCACAGTCTGACATTTTGTTAGCATACCTTGACCCAGACTAAGGATGGTCAGTTTGATGATATATGGTGATTGTGAATGGGGATAAGATTAGTGATGGTATAGTTTGCATGAGGCTTTGTAACAATATCCTCAAGTCAATTCAAAAGTACTTATGCACTAAGCACCACTAGGTTACTATGGGTGTGTGCAAAGGTCACCGAAAAAAATTCTTAAAGGCAATTCAGTGATTGTCCAACTTCAGTCTCTTACACTTATCGTAAGCTATTTGAAATAGACTGACAAGACAAGAAGCCTACATTTATGTGTACACGTGTAGGAACTTAGTGCATTATTCCTTCATTTGGATTAGTGCTTTATTTACTTGGGGTCAAATGGGGTAAAAAAATTGATGTGATCCATTCTCTTACATGGCCCCGTAGTACCACCACTGTTAACGGTTACGTAAATTGCAAGGGTACTATTGCAAGCGACCAATTCACTGACTTTGTTACACCTTACTAGTGTTGAAAATTTGTGCAATTGTCACTCATAACTAAAAATTTAATAATGATTATTTTCTATACCTCTCAAGCTATTCTTTTACATGACAAACACTTATCCTAAAATATCGAGGACCGAAGGTACATCGACCCCTCAGTCTAGTTATTGGGGTCTCAGCCTCCTGTCCCTTGGTAAAGTGCTACTCCTATACATTAGCAGTCCGGCTACTGTAAGTTTCCGCTTTGACCTTTTTTCGTGTGCGAGCATATAACGGAACGAAGGAAAGGGAACGAAAGTTTCGTTTCAAATTCTGTTTGAGAACCTACTTTTTCCCTCCTCCCCTCGAAGTCTGACCGTCTTACACTTATAGCCTTTCCACTACTTTTTAAGATATGTGCGTTTGTCAACTTGAATATGACTAAACAAGCTAGTAGTTGTTATACTAACAGGCGTGGTACCAAAGAGTCTGTTCGAGTTCAAGTTACTCCCCTCTTCTCGATAACTTGCTTGCCGTACGATACAAACACCTCCTTCTTGCAGTCTTGGCCATCATTTTGAGAGATGAGTAAGGCGATCATTTATGAATTGCAATAGTACAGTAACCACCCTGCTTGACTATACAAGATTCTAACAAAATGTTGCTTAATGCATATACTGTTTATCTCGAAATCCAAAATTAGCATCCACCAATATTTAATTTCAAAATAGCCTCAAGGAAACACCCGAGCTCGACCAGCATTTCATTTATTTTTTTTCATTTTTTTATTAACTTGTTGGGTTTTTATTTCTTTCTATGCTTTATGTTTTATTTTATGTTTTAAGACACACGTCTTTTTGTATTACGTCATGATGTAAATTTCAGTGTGCCTTGAACATGTATAAGTATTGTCAGTTACCAGGAAGTTGCTTCCAAAGGTTTTGAATTTCAAGCTCCTGCTGGGCGAAGCGTATACAGCCTAGCATCCTTTTCAAAGGACACGCAACACTTTTTAAAGTTAGCCATTCGTTTGTAAAATCCTGGATCCCAACATGCTTTAAAAGGTAGTGTTCCAAAAGAATATGCTGACGAGGCTGTGGCATCTGTATGTAACATGCCAGACAAAAGGGAAATGCCTTAGTACTCTGTCATTAACAAATTAACGGTTTACCTCCCTTATGATAATGATTATATCATATTTCTTAGGAGAAACTTTTGCAAATAATTTCCTTTTTTTCCTTTTTACGACCAATACAGATATCACAAGTCCTACAGCACGTTGCCCAGTCAATCAAACGCATCATGTTAGTGAGGACGGAGACATGAGAACTGTTGTGGAATGGAATCTGGAAGAAATATGTGCAGATTATTCCGTGGGAAAAATTAATCCACAATGCTCCCATAACTCTGGAGATAGTTTCCCACTTGGTAATACAACAGTCGTATGCAACTGCACAGATGGGTCACGAAACGACAAGCGATGCTCCTTTGTAATCACTGTCGAAGGTATGTACAAAAACCTTGTTATTGTGACATTTTAATCTAGGAATACGAGAAGCTTTGTAAACATTTCTCTTAACATTTAAAACTCTACTGCTTCTTCTCTTTATTTTCGGTGATTCACTTTACGTGGAATTTGCGAATTTAAAATCTTAGTCATTTTTTGTGAAAAGTTATGTCTGAAATCTATGGAAGCTAAAATGGGTAGGACATTCAGGCCTACTATGTTTTACCTATTAAGCCAGACGGCTTAACACAAACAATTACGATAAGGAATTGAGAATTTATACGACAAAAAGTTAACTTCCCTTAACTTACCTGAAGAAATAAATGTAAAATTCCAAATGTGAAGAATGCTACCTTAAGGTTTAAAATACTTTAGAATTTTAGCTTAATTATTTCAATTAGAGTGACCGCAAGAAATTACAACTTTTCTTTCTTGGCCGAAACTTAAAACCCATATTTTTTTGTAACACAACACAACGGCTCGACATTAACACCACTTTAGCTGATGCGGGTGTTAGATATGTCTATACGTCATCGACTGAAAAGAAATTGATTTCAAGGTTAAAGATAAGAATTTTAAAACTCAGTTTTACCATAAAAAGGGGGTCCGTGTGGTGAGAGCCCTCAAACCTTACTGGTTAAGGTAGCCTTGAAACACCTAGAGGTAGCTACCGAAAGGGGTACATAAGGACAAAACTTTTAATAACAAAAAGGGAAAAAAACTTGTACAAGGGGAGGGGCGATATTCAAACGTTTGTTAGAGAGCATCAAGAAAAGCGATAGATGTATAATAAATACCTTTAAGAAACGGTATTCGAAATCATCAACATGACTGATATATATATATATATATATATATATTTCCATAACGACGTATCCTTTTACAGTATGAAGTCCTTTATTCGATGATCGAGGCTTGCATGATTACATTTGTGGATTAAAATAAATTGTACGAGATTAGAATATGATTGGAGAATTAAAAAATCGAATTGCCCATTGAGCAGACGACACATCTCTTAATCGCAGGCGGAGGAACGGCAGGATGGGTATTAAAGCCCCACAGTCAAATATGTGATGGGTGAAAGTGTGCTCCCGGCCAGCAGCACTCCGAAAGTCAAGGTCAATATATTTCCATAACGACTTATCCTTTTATAGTATGAAGTCCTTCAATCGATGAGGCTTGCATGATTACATTTGTGGATTAAAATAAATTGTACTAGATCAGAATATGATCGGAGAATTAAAAAGTCAAAATCGAATTGCCCATTGGGCAGGCGACACACCGCTTTATCGCAGGCGGAGGAACGGGAGGATGGGTATAAAATCCCCACAGTCAAATATATGATGGGCGAAAGTGTGCTCCCGGTCAGCACTCTCGAAAAGTAAAGGCCAAAGGCTCCTTGATTATTGCCTTTATAAAAAATTTAAAAATTTGCCATAAGTTTCCTTACATAACTTACCAAATTGCATCTAACGATCCTCAAATATTCAAAAATTGCCCAAAGTGGATGGGGATGCTCCCTCCCCTTTGAACTCTTCCGTAGGACACCGGTTGACCCATTCACGCCCTCCACGGCTGAACACAGCTTCCTGCGCCTAAGCTCTGAATGATCCCTCAAAAAATCTGTAGTATACTAAGTTACCTTAGATGGAAAAGGTCCACTTTGTTGCATTGGTTAAAATAATTACCAGAAAACTTGGCTTCCATTTACAAAAGAAAAAAGGTTTCACCCATAATATGTCCACCTAATCGAGCACTGGTTGCAAGTGCACATGAGACCACAACAGCTCTAGTTGAATGGAGCGATACATCATGTACTAATGAGGTTGAAGGCAATATTCAAGTAAGCTGTAGCCCTAGATCTGTCAGTGTATTCAAACTTGGGAAGACAAGGGTCACTTGTATTTGAAGAACATCACAAAAATCAAAAGAGGGGGTGAAGCTGCCGAGGTTCTAAGGTATAAACAGAATATGTATCATCAGAACGAAACGTTTAACTATTTCCAAATGGCCTTAGCTATGCAAACCACAAAAATAGAAATGACAGTTTTCGAAAATTTTTCTTATTCTTACTCGCACTAACGATTTAATGAATCGGGAGGGGAATGAGTAGGAAAGACGAGTCATGTTGAGGTGTGTATTCGGCTTTAAAAATAAATCCGTCCCAACAGGAATTGATAATGAGACAACTACCTTCCAGGTATGCCAATGAGGAAAAAAACTTCCCATTAGTGCATCGAAGATACTTCTATGGCTGGGGATCCAGGCTAGCCTGGAAAATTTGGAAAAAAAAACCCTTGAATGTAGTTCATTGTTTTTATTATGATTGGGTTTATTATGACTAATATATTCTATCCCTTTTCTTCATCAATAAATGAAAAAGCGTAGCTAGTTTCCCCCGAGACCATTCCTAGTACACAAGCGAAGCGATCAGTAAAATTCTGTATTAAATATCTATAATCATTTCCTGCAAGTACTTCAGTATACTCCTTTGGAGGTATCACCACCTAGGTTTGTGTTTGGCTCTGTCTCGGAGAGGTATCAGGAGAACAAACGTCCAAAAACAGAAAATCTTAAGGCACCGATATCTAAACTGACATTAACCTATGAGAGTAAATCTTTGAAATTATCCTCATATTTATTGGATAGAACGTTGAACCAGAAAGCCCAAAGGCGTGCGATTTCTTGCCTGAAGGGGGTGCTTGTTACACTGAGGTTCATCCCCTCATTTGAATTTCAATTACCTTTTTACGATTTGTCACAATTTTACCTCTGCTGACTTCACATGACCTTCTTAGAAGAATTCGAGCCCGGACCATTTGTGTGGGGCACCAAGAACTAACCCAATACACCATCAAAGAACTCTTTAAGCAGTTAAGCGTATGATATTTTAAATCATCCTGTAGTCACAGCATCAGATAATTATTGACCTCACATCAGATAATTATTGACCTCTACCAAAACCAAAGGGGTTTATCATTTGAGAAAGCATCCACATGCTAAATATGAAAAGCATCCATGCTTCCTGCCTAGAGACATCGAGCTTAGGTTATTCTCAAGGTTATTAGGTTAATATGGTAAGCGATGATGGCATGAATTTTGATATAAAAGCAACAATAGTTGCCATGGAATCATGGGTGTCAATCCTGGGGGACGGAGGGACACGTCCTTCACATTTCGATGGATGGGAAACAATATCAAAGCCCCCCCCCTCCCCCATACTTCGTAAAAGAGTAGTGTCGTGTCTCTACTTGATTAGGGCCTACGTGTCTCAGCATTCTGCATTCATATCATCGTATGTGAGAAGTTCAGTTCCATGAAAGTGCCCAAAATTTCTCACATCGGTAAACCTGCAACTTTGTCGCGAAAAGCATAACTTGAAATTGAAACCACACGTGCGGCCAAATCCTAAAACTAGTTCAAGATGTCTGCTCCAGTGGTGTATCCAGGGTGCCCAGCAGGCCACCCCCTATCAAAAAATGAGACAAAAAATATAGAAAAAGCGATAAAAGGCGAGAAAAAATGAAGAAAGAAAAAAGTGGGGCCAGAAAAGAGTAGAGAGGGGAGAGAGAAACAAAAAATTAGAAATTGTCCTATACATATATATATATATATATATTTACGAATTATCAGGATCAGTGATTAACATTCAGACGTACGCCTTGTTGGCTTATTTGCATAGAGCAGTAGTATTCTGCTGAGCGCACCTGAATGTTTGGTGGCAGTAAGCAGTCGTTTTGTATCCAAGTACATTAATTTACTCCTGACTGTGGGCGACTAGACATCAAAGATGTTTTGCCTGTCAAGTCCCTTTGTTAAGATGCATTTGGCAAGGATGAGGTTGCCAAGGTACCACACAAATAGGTAAAAAAACGTTGAATGCAACGGTCCCCGATAATAGGATATTCCCCACGCGCTAAAGTTGATCAAGTTGGATTACCATAATTTTTTTTATTTTTTTTTACTTTTTTCATTGATAAAATCCTATAACAAATATACATATTTACATGATGAACAAATATATGGAAAATCATTTGCATTTTGTCTATTCGTAAAACAATACATGCACTCACAACTCAGGGGATTCCATACGGAGCACATGTTCCCACTCTGACCAAACATTAAAATATTGATCATAATTGCAATCTATACTGCTGACATATTTTTCTACTTTAGGTGTTCTTTTAAATCACAAAGAAAAGGCGATAAAGTGGGTCTTACAGACTTAAGTCTACATTTATAAACATGATACTTAAATATGACAGCTAAGTAAATAAGTGCTCGAATATCTGTGTCATAGCCATGATAACCTAAAGTTAGACATTCATTTGAGTAGTAAAAATTCTTTGATAATTTTTCTGTTGTCTTCGAATTAAGTTGACCAATTAGTTGCTTTATAATAGAGCAAATGCAGAATAAGTGTAAAATAGTTTCCTTCTCTTACGCACAAAAAGTGCACAGATCATTCTCCAACACGATGTAGTAATACATTTGTACATAGGAAGGAATTAACAATTCAATACTGAAACCATTTAAGGGTTACGGAAGTTGTACCTTTGAAAGCTAATTTATTGTAGTATTTCCATGTCTCATCCGGAATAGAGACACTGAGAATACCATTGCACTTTTCTCTTAAATGAATATTTTAAGTGACATATGGTTTTACTATAATATCATAAAATATATGACATCCTTTATCAGACTGTAGTAACACACTATAAAGTGGAGGTCTTATAGGCATGGGAAGTTTAGCACAAATCTGAAAATCGCGGTTAACTGATAATATAGCTCTGCGAAGACCAAAAAAGTAAGGAAATCAATGTTCACCTGAAAGCGATTTTTAATGGTCTCATAGTCATAAAAATTTCCCTCTTCATCGAAAAAGTCATTAACGAAATACAATTTTTGGCTATAGAAAGCAGGAATACACACTGGATGGCCATCTATTTGGAACAGATCATTGTTCCATACCCTTTGACTTAAGAATTCTACCGGTTTTCTTATAGCCATACTTTTATTGAGATTTACCCAAGCGGTAAGCACATCAGCCCAGAAGGAGTTTTTCATTGTGTTAATGAAAGAAGTAATGTAATGCATACTTTTACTAAACAAATCATGATCATGATCATGATCTGAAAAGGTGTTTTAGCGACAGATTTCTGAGGGGGAAGGGTGCGGTGTTTTTTCGACCGAGTGATGGATCTATTGTAATCATTTTCTATCACAAATGTTTCCATATTATCAGAATTTTCGGAAATCCTTCCCAAAGTATCAAAATGTTCTCGCGCATCATCAGGGGCGTAAAAGGGGGCTGTGGGGGCGACACTCAGCGTGAAAATCAAAAGTCGGTCTCTGAGCTCCAAAAAGTCGGTCTCAAATCTAGTTCAGTATGCCTTTGTAACAGTAGACCAGACATGAACAACATTTGACACCTTACTCAAACTGAAATTCCGGCCGAGCTTAAGTAAAAGTGAAAAGATTGTCCGAGCTTTCTACTAAGTTCCCGAATTTTGATGGAATGCCCGAAAATGTGTAAAAAATTTCGCGCGCATATAGTGGCTTAGCAGTCTACTTTATGCACCTGTATTGTCCAAATTGGAAGAGTCCCGTACGCCTATGATTACTACTACCGTACTGTAAATTCTAATTATCTAGGAAATTCTGATCGTACAACTATGTCAATAGTAGTCGGTCTCCACGAAATGTAGTTGGTCCCAAAACAAGTTCATCCCCCTGCCAATTCATGTATATATGCCCCTGACCATCATTAAGGTATTAACTCATGAAACTATTCTATTCAAAACACTTTATCTGAAAAAGTATTCACCTCCAAACATCTGTAGGGGCCTTACATCAATATGGGATCTTTCAATGTAAAAAGATTGTATTGGCCGTTATACATTTTCCAAAATCTTTTACCGAGCGCTTCGCGCGCAGACATTATCGGTACAGATGGTGATTGTTAATACACTTACGACGAGAAAGCATTCTAAAACGAGCTTGTTAGTCCTTCACCCTCTTTGTTATACCTGTCATGGAGTTCTAGCATCACCTCCCTGCACCTATACTCTCCCTCCCTTCATTTACCCATTGCTGGAAGCTGTTCGTTCGATTTCCGTTCAAGATTATTCAAAATATGATAGTTGTAAAGTGTCCGGCGTCATACTCTATATTATCATTTGGATGTCAGGTTACAAGTATTATGTCATTGCCCCATTTTAAAAAATTAATCCAGAGCTTTCAGGAGGCCATAAAGGTATCTGCCAGCCTTAGATGCCCTTTTATAATGCACAATGAAGGAAAGGAAAATTTTCGAAATAGTCCGAGAAAGTTTCTGTGGACTCCATGCACGTAATTTTGCGTCAAAACTTTCCCTGAATAGAAAGCAGTAAAATAACCAAGGGGGTGGTAGGAGGTTTGTTTATAACGTATCCTCCTCTTAGACAATAAACTGGCATTTCCCTCTTACACTTAACCAAAATTTAAAATTCACATTATTGTTGACATTTTCCAGCAATATCACTTCAAAAATATCCCAAAGATAACACCATTTTGCATCTTAGCAACCTTAAATTAACAAAAGTTTCTCACAGGGGAGGGGACACTCTTCCTCTTAGACTCACTCTCCAGGACGGCACCTTCATGTGGTACCTTAACAAAGGAAGGATCCCCACTGTAGTATACAAACGAAGGGCACATAACAAGTTGCAATTTACGAAAACTTGGGGGAACTGAGGAGGCATTACGACATCATCTGTGCCCCCAATCATCAAATCCTGGCGGTGCCACTGATTTCTTCTGCAAAATTTCGGTCCGCTTTGCGCACAATCGTCACGGCACACAATTCCATATCTTATAACCATTACTGGAGCAATAATAGATTATTCTGACCAAAATACCTGCCGCAAAAGTAAATCTCCGACCTCTGCAGGGACAATGTATCACTAGAGAATCTTAGAGTAATCTAATATCATCAGTAGCATATACGGTAACATTCGTAGCATGTATTTGTGGTTACATTTTTTCTGCGACGAGTGTAATGCCAAAGCCAAAATGTCACTAAATAATGGTAACTTCTAAGCACGTTATTAATTGGAAGATTTGCGAAAGATAAAACCATTTTGCATCTACACTTTAAAAATTGTCTACAGACTGTTGTAGAATTATTACAGAACAAAAAATAAAGAAATACAAAGAGGAAACGGAAAAAGTGCTGTCAATTTTTGGAAACAAATTGACAGCACTTTTTCTGTTTTCTCTGTGTATTTCTTTACTTTTATGTTCTGTAAACCTACAGAATTTTTTACAGTGAAACCCAATTTACCTAAACAAGAATTTTTGAAGGGGAGGAGTTGTTTCCCCTCCACTCCGACAGCACATCTTTCCAGTTTACAGTCAACCAAAAAAAAGTTTAATAAATGTGAGTTTTCCAATATATAAGCAATTCAAAAATTTGTCAAAGATAGCATTATTTTGCTTCTAAGCCATCGTATAAACAAAACATTCTCACAGGGGAGGGGACAAACCATCCCCTTAGACCTCCCCTCAACCTTTCAGGACATTTCCTGCACAATGTGTCAAAAGAAGGATTTGCTCCGGGTGCAAACTGCCACCGATGCAAATATGCTGTAGTGTCCCCCCCCCCCATCAGCAACCTCTGCCGGCGCCACTGTTTTTTACGGTATTATATCGACTATCCCACAAGGCTAGGTTGCGTCTTCTTGCTTGCATATTCAGTTGTCTTTATTGTGGAAAGACAATTGTTTACTGTGATTAACGTGTTTTTTCGGTCCATTATCATGTGTTCTGAGCATTGTAAGTAGCGACACGTTACTGCACATTTCCTTATAACAATTCAACAATTGATGGTTGTATAACTTAAAAATGTTTGACCTGTTTAATTTATGACAAAAATACGTAACTATCCAATTTTCATTAATTTGTGTATGCTCTCCGAGTTGATTGAACTGAAGAAACGAAATGGAAATAAAGTTGGTCATCTTGTCCGCTTACATGTATATAGGAACGACCATCGCGAAAATGAAAAGAGCAAAAACAGATCCTTAAAAATTGCAAAATTTTACACCAAATTGCGTCTAAAGACCCTCAAATATTCAAAAGTCTCCAATAGGGAGGGTTTCCCTTTCCCCTTAGACCCCCCCGAACGGCAGTCCGAAATAACGTTCAGCCCCCACCCAGTCGAAAAACAGAATTCTACGCCTTTGAAACAAACAAAGTTTATAAAGTAATTTCAAAATCAAATTATACTTACACTAATGTAATTTATAGTATAAAATTTTTTCTCTTATAAATCTACAAAATGTTATTTCCTGCAAATCTTGTAGGCATTTTTTGTCAAGATTTTCCCAGTACACTCCGCGCCAACTCATGGTGGCGCTCCCCTTACACAGTGTAGTGGCATATTTTGGCCCCTCAAAAATACAGTCCTGGATTCTCCCCCTGGTCAGCACACTCGTTTAAAGAAGCGCGAAAATAAAACTTTTAGAGTGATGCATACGATTTTGTGGCAACTTTAAGTTGACGGCAGAATACGACCCCACATTAGAAAGGTACTGGTAGTTTTCATTTCTTACACCTGTTATAAACTCTTTTTAGGCTGTGTTAAACAGGGCCTATAGGAAGACACCCCCTCTTCAAAACCAAAGGATTTGTTTTATACTGAGTCATGTATGCCCCCTCCCCTAAATTCCAATACGGATTGACGCCCCTACCTGAAATCGACATCGTTTGAACAGGGGCTGCAGCCAACACATACCGTTACATTCACCTACGTATAAACCGCTTTCCCTCGAGGTGAAAGGAGGCGTTATTCCTGTAGTATGAGTACGATATAAACGTTAAAGAGATTTCAATTTTTTCTTCAAACAGTCTTCATGTTTCCGAAATTGCATGAAAGTCTCAAAACGAAGACCTTTAAGGAGTTGGATTCAGGAAAGTCTTTTACCTTAAACTGTACCGCTGATCACGCCGAGGAATTTTGGTGGAAGCAAGAAACATGCAATGGTACCAAGATCATAAGCAACAGTAGCAGACTTCATATAGATTCTGTTTCGTACAGCCATCAAGGAAGTTACTTCTGTATCGTGAAAGGGAAGAAGGACTATGATACAAGTGCAGCGCAGGTATTAGAAGTAAAAGGTAGGATTTCTAAATATACAGTTTCCATTTGTTAAGCGCAGAGGCCGATAGCTTTTCTTTTCCTTTAATACAACACAGGGAAGATAGACACTTGTTACAGTAGATTTTCAGATTGAGCGTCGCTAGATGTGAAATGGTGTGAAGTGATACGAATTTTTCAGCCTTTCTTTTATTGGCTTCTCTTTTAATGATCAGTTTATGGTTTCTGTAAAGCATATTAACAGAGGTGATAAAACATTTTTGTAAGGCCAGAAGAAAGCTAGAAAACATAGATTCTCTGTGCAAAAAGAATTCTACTGGAAAACAAACTTTTCCCATGTGAATTGTACAAGCACGTACGAAAATTTAATGCTGTTTACTTAAAAGCTGTTCTAGTGAGACGCAATCATCGAAATTTTAGACAGCAGATTTTTTTTACAAAACATTAAACGGCAACACGAAGTCTCTTGGAATCTTAAAATACGCGAATTATTGTTTCTCCTATAAGGATTGTAATTTTGTAACAGAAAACGTAGCTCAGAAAGGAAAATTAGCATCTCTGTAATTTTATTGGTTTCCTACAATTGAAAATGAAATATCTGGAATGCAGCACACTGAGATTTATCGGGTGGGTGACATGAAATGACATACAGTGTACTGGAAGGACATGACTACACTTTCTACTACTTGACTTTTTTGAAAAAAAATGACCAGAAAATTCAAAAATACTATTAACTTACAGATTAATGTTAACGGTAAGTTTTTGAAGGACGTTGCCAGTATGATGTTTCCTTTCGGCGCCTTTATTTGCTCTGTGACCTCTTACACTGTTACCCGCTTTAAATTTTTCATATTAATGCTTTTAATGCACTTAACTTTCACAGATTACCTGCAGTTCTTAGTCCATGTCTTCACCAACAACAGTCTTCCTAACTATGTTTCCACCGACATCTCCAATGCGGTAAGGAAACTAACAAGGTTCTGTCATGTTAATGAATATCTGAGAGCTGAGAGATTGTTGGGAATTCTTTTCCAGGATCCCATCTTAATGTCACTCCCAGGCATGCCATACAAAGATACTGTTGCTTTCTGTAATGTAATTTTGCAATGTCAAATACACGAAAAGATGAAAATGCAATATTGCCATATATCACTTTAAACAATCTTTCTGCAGCATCTGAACACTTGAATAACTCGAGCTTCCGAGGACTTCTTCTGCGGACCCCCATTCAGACCTTGAGTCCCTCGAAACTACCAAGGGCTATATGAGGGACCCTGGGCCCCACCTGTTTGAGTTCTGCGCTTCACGTCCGCCGTGCTTATTACGTGATCACATTTTGGCACCACTGATAAAGATGTTTCGTCGCCACCTCCAAGACTGACCATTCAGTTGCGCCCCCCCCCCCCCATCCCTATTGAAAAATCCAGAAAAGGCACTAGCCATTGTGCTCCTTTGTAAAATTTCCGAAGAAGCAGTTTATTTGAGGCTGCATCTTAGTAAGTTGTTGCAGGCAAAGAATTTAAAGGAGAGTGCCTAAGGAGGGGTGAGAAATGTGAGAATGTTTCTTAAAATAAATTGCTTTTACGGCTATTCAGGACCATTACTAGAGAAAATCGTGTGCCACAGTGTGTTATTTGAAATGATAAAAACAAATTTTCTTTATGATGCTAGCATATTTAATTAGTTGTAGGAAAAAGGAACAGATGGAATGGTTGCAACGGTTTGGGAAAAAGTAAAAAAGATTGAGCCCAAGAAGCAAGCATAAAAGATGTTATAAATTACGATTCCCTATACAGGGGTAATTTTCTGTCCTGTGTATGCACGCACCACGGATGCCTGCATTGACGTACATTTGGTACTGTCAGTGACCCTTTTGTCGGAGCTTAAAGTCGCAAAGGTGTTGTGGTGGGGAGATGACGCCAATGATTTGGAAGAATTTTTACTTCAGGTACCAAACAAGCATTTTCAACAAAAATAAACCCCTTGCCTCGCCAACTTGAGGTCGACCAATGTGTAAGTTATAGTTTCATTGCATGTGCGCGTGAAACGCGTCGAAACACGCTTGCAGTATTGTGATATTAGTGTTTCCTACTTGACGCCTTTCGTCCATTTCTTTTCTACTTTGATATTTTGAAATGTCTGGAAAAGTAGAGGAAAGTGCTCCTTTATAATTTCTAATTTGTAATTAGATTTAAGCACAAAAGAAAACGTATCCATATGTTTTCTATGAGAACGTTAAACTTATTTGCGAAGGTCAGTTAACCGACGAGATAACATGTACCCATTTTGAAGATCTTTCGGTAATGTTTATTTCCCCCACCTACAGCTAAAAAAGGAACACTTTGAAGTCATACAATCTGAAATTGGTGGTGAAGAAGAAATTTTAAAGTTTTATATTTTCAAGAAATCTTCAAAGGGAACTCAACCAAATAAGATTTACGAATTCATCAAGAAAAACCTGGACAGTCTCCGTGACAAATTGAAAACGTGGGACTACGAAATAATAAAGACTGGTAAAATTTTTTCATTTTTCGGCGCCTGAGCTATTTTCACTAAATTGATGCACATATGCTTTAACAATAGGAAACGTTACCCTCCTAGTCTAAAAAGAAAGTCAGCAGATCTTACACTAACACTTAACGTAATCATGATAGCATTCTCGAGGGTAATTTTGTGCAGCCCAAAGCCTATCGGTACTTTCATACACATGTTCCCCAAAATTGATCAGACCCATCTATATACGGCTTGTGTGTGTTATGTGAACTTGTCATCAATCTCAGGATATTGTTGCCAGAAGCTTGCAGATAAGAATACATTGATTTTCTGGAGAAAATAAAACTTCCTTATGTAAGAATAATCATATACTATGTCAAACCAGAGAGGTGGTATCAGCCCTTCCTGGTAACAAAGAGGATTCTGGTTTAGGACTCAATTCAGGACTGGAGTGCGTTTATTGCTGAAATCGGACTGAATTGGTCTGGAATTGACCGTAGCGTTATCGTATTCAACGCCAACCGACTCCACAAAGAGCAACACAACACAAAGTAGTGTAAGAACCACCCCTGTAGGATACATTGTGATTGGGAGGATTAGGAAATGGTTTGGAGTTTGGGCCATTGTTTTTTAATTGGTATGAACTAAGAAGGTACCCTAGCCCCGAATTGACCGGAAATCGAGATAGGTGGACTAGGATACAGGCATGTTATAAAAATCATGCTTAGAGGCCGATCAACTAAATTAGGTGATCAATTTTACATGTTTTCAGGGGATTTCTTGCAATATAATTTTACTTTTATTATGAGTTGCGACTCAAATATCAGATTTAAAATTTACTTTCTGGATTTCATCCGTATTTTTCTTCTCAGCCTACTGCACCGGGGAGCAAATATTCACAACCGACGGCGAATTAAATTTTCCAGACGCGCTAGTTGGAAAAAGTGTTAATTCCTCTGAAATATCCCTGACTTCAAGTAAGAACATAAATACCTAAAACGGTTTGCATGTCAGATGCACATAAAGTTAGATCGTGTGAATGTATTACAATGTGCTCCATTTTACGTCTATGTAAAACAATTTTTTCTATTTACATCATGAGTAGTATAATGGTATCAATTTGCAGCGTTGGAAAAGGAAGCGACAATAAATGAGATCTAGATGAGCATCAGTAGCCAATTCTTTAGGCAGTTAGGTGCCTTTAGCTAATGACGTCAATGGCGGTGATGTAAACTAACTTGTGTCCAGAATGAGCGATGCAAATAAAAAGGAAATTTTTATATCGTGGGTTTCATAAAGTTGAAAATATTTGATTATAGATGTGTAGTAAATGTTTTGACCATTAAACACTGATATAATTGTAGAGCCCTATATATGTAGATATATGTTTGTATACATGGTCTTACACTTTGTTGGAAAATGGGTTTCTTACTCAAAAGGAAATCATAGCAGTCGTCCAAATTTATTTTGAGACTTCCACTTAATTTCGAAAATCTGCTCTTTTTCCCCTAATTTTTCATGATGTTTTTAGAAATGAATGATGAGTATTAAAAAATAAATTAAAGTGATTTTCTGGTTGAACTGAGTTTATGAAACGAAAACATTGAATAAAAGATTAATGAAGTATGGTAAAGTTACTCTAATTTAAGTTTTGGTTGACTGCACTTTTCTGAAGGGAAACCTTGACAACGAGCGAGAAAACCTTTTTTAAAGTTTTTTCTTTGTTATTTTTTTTTAATTTAAGTTGCAAAACCTCAGTGATGTATTCGATATTATTGGAAATTCTACCACCTCTAGCCATCCGTTATAGAATCCTGCATTCTGATTGGTTAAACACTGACCTATTATTCCACAACACACGGTCAGTAAACACTGATAAAAATGAAATTTTTCACAGATTTTCGGTGGTAGAATAGGAATAAACCACATTTGTCGGACTATTATTGTCTCATAAACCGTCTCGACTCCAAATTTGGCAAAATAACGGACTCGGCTTCGCCTCGTCCGTTATTTTGCTAACTTTGGAGTCTCGACTGTTAATTCACCAATAATAGTTCGCCAAATGCGATTTATTCCTTAAATCATTTGAAATATTATCTCATCGTTTCACCTGTACAGCAATCGCTCCGAGGGCCTCAAGAATTTGTGATGGTGATTTCATCTCTAGAGCAGTATGGAAAGAACCTGTTATTACAAAAGTTACCCAAGATATTGAAGAAAACATCACGAGAAGCATCGAAAATCTTGCAAAGGTAGCAGTTTAGTTAGTATAAAATCATCGACACATCACTTTGGTTTCGAAGGTTTCACCATCCATTACTTTAAGTTGTATGAAATGATACGTCTTTTTATTTTCAAAACACTATCACTTAACATTGTGCTGCAAGAAAGTTTCTACAAAATTGACAAGGATACTAATCAGAACATAAAACTTGACCAATGATGTTGTCAATTATTTGACATGGAGAATTTTAATAACATGAGCATTTACTTCATCACCTCTTTTAATTCATTTTGTGGTTTCTGAATATGAAAGAACTTGGTAAACCGTGATCTGCTCTCTTTAGAACTTAGATAGACAGCCAGTTTCCACAAGCAATGCCTCTTACGTGGCTGATGTCTTGGAAAATGTAACGGCGTTTTCGGAGATAGAACCGGAACACTTAGAGACGGTGGCAACTGCTCTTAGCAAAGTAGTTGAAGCTCAAAACGTATCAACAAAGGTAAATTGCTTCAACTGTCTGAAATTGGTTGCATTTTAAAATGGAGAACAGTACTAAAAGTCACTTTAATATGCTTTTTAAAGATAGTACTAAGAGTTGGCATGTCATACGGAATCCTACGAAGGAAGTGTGGCACCCTTTTTCAATTTCATTGGCTTTTTATTCAAACTGGGATTAAATTACATGTAGCATACCAAAACAATGAAGAGGAACATAAATAAGTTCATAAAGTAAATTTCGAAGTAAATTCATCATTGACAAAAGTATTAATGTTCCCCACCAAAGCGATGGAAGATTACGTATGATCCCTCTGCTAATTATGAAAGCAAAGGGAAAGGGTTAAGACAAAGTACCCGGAGGAACACGAAGCTCTCCTCTTTTGCCCCTCCAAAAATAAAACAAACAATACAGAAACGCCACCCCCTATACTCGCCACCCTAGAAAAGGAAAAGAAATGCAAAGAAGGCCTAAGGCCTACATAAAATTCAAGTGGATGCGCAAGATTCAAAATCAATGACTCAGAACTAAAAAGATTCGTTGCGTGTATACTTAATAATTTTTGTTTTCATTCATTTTAAAAATGACTTTAAACGATTGTAGAAGATAAAGAGAGGAGTGACATTTTGGATATGTTGCTACGTGTTGACTAACTGTTACTGTCAATCTCTATTGTATTTCTGCTCTTAAAAGTGCCCAGCAGAAATACTCTGATAAATTGTCGGTAGAATAAGCTTATATGCGCGCTACTGACGTTAAGGGGGACCAGACTGACCTTATTTTAGTTATGACTAAAATCAGAGCCTTTGGATATTCCTAACGAATTCCCTCAACTCCGAAGTGATCTAATAGCCGATTACTTCATATAAAGAAGTCCATGTTCTCCAAAACTAGCTATTTAATTGCCTCCTGGAATCCTGTAATTCTCTGGAAGAATTTCTAGGGAGCGTTCTCACCTTTTAATGAATACACAGGAATGACAACACTTCCCAACAACCAAGTTTCCATAGGATAGTTAAGAGGTTCTTCCCGCACACAACTTTCTGTGTCACTGCTAACATCTCAGTTATCTATATACTTCATTGACCACATAGGAAAGCCTTCAAAAGAATGGTGCTATTGTTTGAGTTTTAGAAAGGCAATAATCACATGAATGTTTCCGCTAGATTAATTGATAACGTAAAAATGGTTTATTCTGTAATTAAGATGATCAACCTGTAACATTTCGACAAAATCTTTTTCAAAAACGGAAAGTTTACAAAACATTGGCATGCTTCAGGTCATGTAAGGGAAGTAGAAATGTTTCAAACCATTTCAAACCTTTACAAATGTTATTCTTGAAAGTAACAAATTTTCAATGTCGTATGGATTCAAAGAATACCAGTGTCAGGCTTTCTCAAAAAAAAAACACATCTTTAATTTGTTTCCTTGAAGCAAAATTGTCAATAGTTTAAATATTATCTTCTGTAACGTGGTACAGAAAGAAGCTAAGATGTAATAAAGATATTCCATAATTATTAGTTTTCTTCTTGGTACTGGGATGCCATTTGGTCCTTGGGTATTATTGAAAACCTTCGCCTCTCAAAAACATTTTATAAATGACTAATTTTAAAATTTGCATTTAAAGTGTGAATAGTAAATAGAAATAAGAGAGAACATCCTTACATAGTACCCGTTACAGCTTAACTCTCAAAAGTACCCATGGTTTAACACGTGGAGTTTACCCTTTGTTCATAGTGCTAATCCATCTTACAGTTACAGAACAAGTAAAACTAAATACTTTTCCAAAGATTGTCACAAAGATTATTATAAAAATCAGCACAGTGTTTCTTTTCTTTGAAATACCATGGGATCTTGGTGTACCGTTTACACAATGTTAAATTAACTAAAATATCTGTTACACACTCCTTGCAGAGTTATTAACCATTAGATATTCGTTTATGAAAGTGGAATAATACTGGAACCAAAAGTTTGATATGAAGGTGTGGCAGTGTCCCCGACCAGTGAACAGTAAAATTGTGTTTGTTATTCAATAAATTTACTCTCGCCAAACGCTTTCCTGTGATAAAATTTTTCACAATTAAGATTAGATAAAAAAGCTTTTGCTCTGTTATAGGTGTTTTCAAATTAAGAAGTCTTATCGTTCTTTTCTTTAAGGTAACCACCACTGTAGTATTAATCATAGAAAATGTTGTGAAGAGTACTTCATCGAATAAGAGGGAAGTGAGTCTTCATTCAAACACTTCAGCTCGACTCTTGGAAACACTACAGCAACAGCTAGAAAACGTTAGGGATGGTGGATTATCTTTTAACTTTACCACACCTAATATGGGAGTGCATATTGTCCGCCTTGAAAAGAAATATTTCTGGGTCATTTACAAGAGCTTGTTTTCCGGTGATTATGTGGATGGAAAAATCCGAAATGTGACGGAAGGAATCTCGAGCACTAAGATAGAGTATACTTCCACAGACTACATCCCTGAGTACACTGAGGGGGATGAAAAGGTGTCTATCAAGGTGAACTCTGCTGAAGTTTCGAAAAGAGCACAAGTTACTAATGGTTAGTAAAAAGTTTGTCAATTGTTGCATTTTGTAAAAACCATGAAAGGTACAAGCAAAGGCCGAAGATAGTCATTCTCCGTATGGCGTACTATTACTTCTTTACTTCCTTTATTTAAGGTTGCTTCAGTGTTGCAAATCTTGTTTGACGGTAAAAAAATTTAAATTTTTTTGTTGGAAATGGGGTAATGGTTGCTTTATGGTCCCCTCTAACCTTTGCGGTAGCCCTCAATTATCGTGTATAAATTTTCATTTTAGTTGCAAGTTTCCAAAATTAAATGTCAAACCATGTACTGCAAACTTAATTTTGTAAACTGAATATATTAGGCCTGTTTCGCTGTAATGAAAAGAAAGAAACATGACACCAAAATTGTCGCAGAGAATTGGAACTAATTATGATGTCAAAATTAGGTCTAAGAAAGTTGCATCATGATCAGATGGTTCAGTTTCTCAAAAAAAATATTGACACAAAATCAACAAAATTATCAACTAAACAACCAAAAGTTTACATTTTAACACTTATTCAACAATTAAACACTGATTTTGCACCCACGTTTACATTCTAAACGTGTCACATTTAGCAATTTTACGTGTTTTGAAACGATGCTTAGGAACTAGATACGGTTGTTCAGCACGTTAATATTTTCACAAAGTGGAGGCAAACAATGGTTATAAAAATGTTTTATTCCTATGCACCTTTTTTAGATTGTACGGTTTCTTTTTTTTTAAGGTACTGATTATGAACCACTGCCAATTTCGTTTCTTATACACCGAAGCACTGCTCTGTTTCCCAGTGGTCGCAAAGATGGTATGAAAGTCAACACACTGATTGTCTCAGCTTCTGTTCAGGGAACTGTAAAGGAACTCCCAGATGAGTCGAATATTATAACTCACTTTTACCCTGTTCAGGTAGGCAGAAAGATTTCAAGCCGCATTGTTTTGTGTTTTCTCCTTTCAAACTCCACCAGTTTCTCTGTGATCAATTCCGTTGGGTCGTTGTAGCGTTCGATTTGCCAAACATCTTATCTATCCATGTAGAAACCAAGAACAATTGCAAAATTGCCATTTCCATTATGATTTTACACATAAAATGCAAACCCAACACATGCTTCAAAATTATTTTAACTCTTTTGGTTCATATCAGACATCCTTGCGAGTTACTAGGTGCTTGCCCATTACAATCATACTTTAAAAGATTATAAGTAACCCAAAATTAAGATCCATCTGGGAAAAAAATTGTAAAGAATCTGTTTTCAACGGAGTTGAGTAGCTTAAGGTGTCTAGATTTACCAAAAAATAGATGCCGCCGGTGTCGGCTGGGGAACTTCAAAATGGCGTCCAAAATTGCCGCCGCACGCAATTTTTTTTTTCGTAGGATGG
>WURT03044940.1:0-14566 GCA_009936505.3 Holothuria glaberrima
TTCCTATGTAAAAAGTTATATTCTTTATTTGTATGTATATATGTAAAGCGAAAAACAATAAACGAAACGAAACGAAGAAAACGAAACGAACCTGGGCCATAGCTTTATAGAGCTATACGGAAGTATAAATCGGCCTATAATTGGTAGACTAACCGCATTCCCTAGCATTAGTAAAATAGTGATGTGTCTAAGGTTTTGAATGTGTCAAAGAGTAAAATCCTATGAGCGAGTGACATACAGAAGCTCAATATTTCCCCGAAAAACTCAACTGCACCCTCTTTTGAATTAGCTCTTGCCTAATATGAGAACCCGTGAGGAGGGCAGCTGTATCCACAATTGGTGCATGACTATTGACGTGAATTGAAACCATGATTTAAAACAAAGCCCTCTGTTTTATCTATGACGGCTTGTATAGACCTTTGACATGAACGGTGAATTATTACAGGCATTGCATAGTAGCGGAACTGAAGAACCAGACTGAGGGCAATAATTTAAACTACAGGCCTTAGTCTTATTGGTTCTAGAGAATGACGTTACTTTAATTGGAGAAGGTGTTATATAAGTAAAAACTTGGTTGTGAGAAATTTATTTGTGAAAGACGAAAAACCATGCCCTTTAAATACCCATCAAGTTATACTAAAACAGTAATGATTTCCAGAGTGTGTTCATACTTGACTTGTGACTCTAACATCACAGTCGCCAGGCTTTACATATAGGCCCTACGACACTTTTGCAAGAAAATTTTCACTAAGGACCCGCAAGACGCTAAGCGGCAGGAGTTTCCATAACAAGGATTTGCTGTACAAATCTTAAGTAGTCTGATGCTTCATTTAAATGATGTTAATATACGGTCATATTTTGTAACAAGCAGAAATGTTGAGAGCAAACATTATAGCCTAGCTTCTCAAGTGGAGGCCATTTGAGGCCCATGACACGCTCTAAACCGGCAGTGGAAGATTGGAGAAGCCCAAAATTTAGCTAAGAAAACAAGCTCTCAATGAAATTCTGGCTACTAAAATTGATTTAAAACTTAAATAAACATGGACCTTGGTCAAAACACTTAAAATCATCTGATGTAGAGAAAGAAATAACGGTTGTATTAGCGGCAGTGATCAAAGAACATTGTTGAAAAACTGATAAAAACATACTGGTCGTTGGTCGTACCCTCATAACCAGCAATCATTTACACCACAAACTGTATGTTCGTATGGTCAAAGGACCGTTGCATTGTTGTGAACATTGTTTATATGGGTGCAGCACGGAAGTACAGCTGGAATGAATATAGGGTAAACATAAAGTCAATGAATAAAAGTTGACAATTGCGGCATCCCCACCCGGGGGTGTTGCAGGGGATTATTAAAGGGGGTAACATCTTAACCTTTTTCAACATTTGCTTGAAAGTTTGTAAGCAAACAATGATCTACTTGTAGGCACACTCTACTCAGGTTGTTAAGAGAGGGGCTTCATTCTTGCATAGAGGGATATTTACCGCCTTTTTCCACCACCCACCTGAGTAAACTAGGTGCTGCCCTTTCCATCCTCTTAATACTCAATATGTCATTTGTAGATAGTAAAAAGCTTTATTCTAATACCCATCACCTTATTAATACCCTAGAGCTTCCAGAGACCAATGGGTCATAACTAATGATCTCACAGTTGTTCATGGTGAGCTTTTGGACCCACTTCGTGCTGCAAGCGCTTCACCGTCCCTGATACTTAGAACTATAGGTCACAACCAGACTACAGTTATAGAGGCCAACCCCATCAAAAGAGAGGTCTGCCCCCATTTCACATCTACCCTCTCTATCCTTGCGTTTATTTATTCCATTGCATTTGTCGCCTCAAGTACAATGTTGTAAAGAACAACTTAACGAAGGTAGGGGGTTTGGTCATGTTTAGCAGAAGTTGTCCCTTGGAGACGTAGCTCCTTTGGAGAGCAGAACTCCTTCAGGAAAAACGTTTGGTTTTCACCGTTCGACTCTTTACCAGAGAGTCGAGGGGATTTTTGAAAATGTAAGAACAACTTAACGAAGAAAGTACGAAGGAATGTATCCAACACTGGTGTGGGACCCACCCTTAGACCCAATCAAAATTCAGGCAGTTGTAGGTATGGCTGCCTGTTCTCAACAACAGAAGCAGCCTAACCTATACCGCCATCCCCCCAACAGCCAACACTAGATCAATATGCTTGCAGAGCTTTTACCTAGGATAAAGTGCGGGTCATGATCAGATGACGAACTCGTTATTACAATGGGGATAAAAACTCCATGTGAATGCAATCTTCATCAAAATGCACAGCCTGGATCAAGACGTCGGATCGGCATATCATCAAGACCACAAGCTCGGCATCATATTATTCATCACTAAGTCTGCATGGAAGTGGTCTGGTCTTTTTAATAACTTCCAAGTACCTTATTAACTTTGCGGAGGACACGTACAAAATGACATCGCTGACTTTAGTAAATAAAATGCCAGCAGAAGTTTGTAGGTCATCTTGATAACGCACTCCTTATTTTGATTACTCTTTCGGCAATAGTGTGATGCAACTGCGATCTTGAAAACGAAAAACGATAGACAATTTTAGTTATTAAGACGATGCGCTCGTTATCTCAATGTATGCATTGTAAATCCCGTCTCTGGAGGTATAGCCCTTTTAACGAAGATATGCAAATGAAATCAGGACGTCGCTATGAAGATATGACTGAAGTATAGATGTTGCTGGCAAATCACAAAATGCACTACGGCCTTTAATTATGAAGAATGAAACCTCGACACGATAGAAGCACCTTTACTATGAAACATCATTTATTCGTGGCTCGCCTATTATTTGATATCGGTAACCTAGCTAGTGGGAAACGGATTTTTCCTCTCCCCGGTCACATGTGTTTCAAAAGGAACCCCTTTCAAATTTGTCCATTACTTTGTTTAATCTTGATAATTGAAATGTGTTGCCTTTTTATGTGTTCGATTTCCTTACATTTCCAACGCCATGGGGTGATTCAGAATTTCACAAAAGGGGGGGGGCAAGACAAATTCCATGATGGCAAATTTCGCACTTATACGAGCGGCTTCAAACATACGAAGTCTTGATGGGGGGCGGTCTAGGGAAAAATTAAAATTTAGACACTTAAATAGTTTTTCCTGCATCTGGCAATCAAAAATAAGCATACATGATATTGTACAGCAGCTTTTGTGACCGTCTCCAAAAAAGAAAGTGACGGCCCAAGGGGGGGCTGGAGCTAGGAAAGCCCCCCCCCCATACATACACACTGGATCTGCGCCTGAATGTTATACTTTTTTATGTGTTGCCTTCTCTTAGCTTTAGAACTTGGCTACGCTTTATATCTGCAGTAGCCAGTCACTAGGCCAATGAACGTTATGCCCACGTTTTCTTTGTGTAGGTAAAAGTTACTCTCCAAGCTACGTGGTGAGGGTGGTTAAAATGTTTTTGTCATATGACGTAAATAATTTGTGCTTGACAAATAATATCCATAGCGTGATATGACGAGACGATACCATAGATACTGTGTCGGAATTTAAAGCCGTAGATTAGGGTTATATAGAGTTATTTACTTTAACTTTTTGTTGTGGGAATCGCCGTACCATTCAAAAATTTATTTTTCGGAATTATCCTTGGTTGAAAAGAAATTGGAGTAATTTTCACGTCCTTTAACTTATATGCGTCTGTTCATATACGCTTTGTTTTTTCGTCTAAAATATTGTTTGTCAGTTTAATTCAGTTTATCGTTCTGCGATTTTGTGAGAAATGTCCGTGTAACTGTGGACACTTTCCTCTGTCACTGAATCACTCTTCCGTCGAAATGAAACTGGCAGTCTGTGCGGACGAATAAGTCTATCAACTACATGCAAGCTGGCGATATGCAATGCTCTTACTTAATCAGAAGTATCGCAATAGGTTCATCACATCTATAATACTGTTTGAGGTCAATTACACCTCCTACCCAGACAGCGTGAAATGCATGCAGTTAAATAGCAAGGGGTTGATTATAGACACCCCCGATGGAAGACTGAAAAGACAGTCAGTGACCTGTATACGTAGGATAGCCAGAATTGAAAGTGATCTAAGGGGAAGGGTGACCAACCATTTTTTGTTAGAAATTTTTGTTTACGTAACGTGCAGAGTTAAATGCAAAATGCTGATAATTTGGCAAAGCTTAAAACTTACTAATGGTTAACCAATCTCATTAGCTATCTAGTGATTTCCTCCTGCCTGCTTACTTCTCTTTTTTAACTGAACCCAAGGTAATGGGGTGTCGTTATAAGTTTTCTTTTATGGCCGTAGTATGACATCCTTTAAGGCTAGTACCCGAGCCTATTCCCCGTCCTCCCTTCAGGCTGGTTCGCCAATGGAAGTAGTGAAATTAAGACTAACTTATGTATATGAATGCAAAACTACACCGAAATAAATTCGGTTCCTATTAAATTCCCAGTCATGTGTTTGAAACAGTGACCGGTATAGAGCCATGAAAACCAAAGCTACATAGATCGAGGCAAGAACCCGATTTATAATAGATATTGAGCCTTGAGGGAGGGGGTTTGAGTGAAAGACTGTTCACAATAATGTCTGCGTAAATGGTTAAGTAGATTTGTACGTATGAATGTATGCACATGTACATTTACCCACATACGTACAGGTATAGGCTATGTACACAATGGGGTAGCCAGACGTTTCTTGTGGGGGAGGGGGCAAAGAACAAAATTTTCCCAGAGATTACTATCTCAAGATAACAGTTTTGTCTGTAATTCAGGGGTTTCAAGGGGTTCCTAGAGAATTTTTCTCAGATTAAATGGCTTTTAAAGCTATTCTGGACCATTTCTCGAAAAAAGTATGTAATTTGAAACACTTATTCTGACTGACAATGAAACAAATTTGGTGCTAAACAAAACCCCTTAAATGCAATTTTCAAGATGTGTTAGGGTGAGCTACAAAAAGAGAAAAGGGCTAAATTCAGAGTTAATGCCAACATAAGCGGACGTGATATTTTTTCTTGAAGTGGGGACTGAGCCGTTTTTACCCAACAAAAACCAGTGTTGCCCTAAAATAACGCCAGATTCCTTCCAAAAGCATGCCCGACAAAAAGGTTAGGCCCATGCCTCCTCCCCAGCTTGTACCCCTATGAACACTTAGCCTGAAATAAGGCCTAAGTATGTGACGTTCTGAATGTGCTGCCCCTCGTTTTCCTTCTCATTTATACTATACGCTAAAGGAAAACAATGAACGTATAAGTTACCAAATATAAAGGAACAAATGTTGGGACCGTTTTGTTCACATGATGAAACAGCGTGACGAATGACCGATCATATTTTTGAAACCGTCGTAAATTTTAAAATTTCAGTTAAACTTTCCCTTGATCCTCTACACGACGACATCATCCTCGCATTGACTCACTATCAAAGCTCCTGTAGTGAGCAATGGAAGACGTAACGTTTAGCCAATGGTACATCTCCCCCTGATAAGACAGTAAATGTATTCAATACAAAAGGGACAACGCCCTCTATTTATTTTCTATCAAAAGAATCAGGGCATTTATGAAGGCAGGCACCAACGAGTAATATCTAATAAGGCCGCTTCTGCATACACACAGGGCAGTTGAGTACGTGAAGTGCACGCTGCTCGAAAAGACTACTCGAGCGGCTACATGTGTTTAATGTGTGCATATAAAAATATTCACAAGACTGAAGGAGTGATTTTGTAGTCGAATTTGCTTTTCGAGACGTTTAGCTCATTGAGCAGTTGACTCCGGAAACACAAATGCTGCACATATCTATTGCAATGGCGGAATATTGTTTGAAACCGCCTTCATATTTTGTTCGTCTATAGAGAGCGAATTTTCAGGCGTTAAATATACCCTTGAAAGATAGGTTAAGTATGGCCAACACTCGTACGGCATGTTACTTGCAGTATCGTCGCGGTAGTCGGTGGCGTTTTTGGGCATCTGAAGGATGTAGAGTCTCCATTCTTTGGCTGGTTCTTATTCTATCTATTGTGTTAATACTTCTCTCGACATGGCCAGATGATGTAGAAGATGTGCAGAGAATTCAAGAAAGGGGGATACAACAGGAGGGTGAAATTATTGCTGTACGCAGAGGTATGGATTAAATCTGTATAAGTAAAATTTATGGTAATTGTCAATATGAGCAGGGAGCTGTTATATGATTAAAAGTAACTCCCTGCTACGATTAAATTATTCTGTTTGGTGGTGATAGGGCAGGGGCTGTTCATATAGCATTAGATGACGTAATGTTTAAATCCTTATCAACTGTTTCCTGGAATGATGGCTCAAAGGGGATAAGCAGTCCCCATAAAAAAAATTTGAAACAGTGAGCAGCCAAATGTAAAAATGTAAAATATTTCTTTCTTTCCTTGGTACTTTTCATGTCTCCTTAAAATATTGCATAGTCTGCATGAATCTATCGTTGTCAAACGACAGGTAAGAATGACTTAGGCCTTGGGAAATTGGGAAATTTGCGTTCAGGAACATTATGAAAGATGCTTAACTTGTAAGGGAAATAAGATGAGCTCTTTAAGATCGAGCTGATGTTTCAAGATAGGTCTGAGTGGAAAATAGGCGTGGAGCAGCGAGGGAGGGGCAGGGGCAGATATCCCCACCCCAGAAATTTTCAAAGTAAATTTTTATCATATTAAGGTTTTAAAATGAAGATTGCTTAGATGCAACTTGTAAGGCACGAAAAGTGCTTATTCCGACAATACGGTAAGCATTTTGACATTTTTCTCGGTGTGTAAAACGCTATAAGTGATGGTGGCATTATGCTATGTCCTCCCCCTTTTCCGCCGAAATTTTTATGTGCACGGTCATGAATATAGGTTTCTGGGGGAGACACGCCCCGAGGCAGAGAAGGATGGCGTTAGCTCTGAAATTTTCTTTAATTAGCAAAAACTTGTTGAAGTGAATTTTGCCCTGGAGACGATTTTTGTCCATTTTGCTCAGGGTACATAGCGGCTGTCGCGCATCCATACCCCCGCCTCATACGCCTATTGTGGGAAATGCTTTCTTTATCCTTTTCACTTTTCACTTGAATGAAAGCCTGTTTGTTGGAATAAAGACTGATGTGACAACATACATAATGGTTTGTGTTTGAACACCCACAGGACGGTAATTTGTGTGACAATAGAGGGAGTAGGAGGGCAGGGCTTAAAGGGAAAATGCAGTCATCCCAAGTAGAATAAATGTATCATGGTGTCGTACTTCAATCATGTGGCTGGATTTTTGTTACTGAATTGTTAACTAACTTCGAGGAGAACAACTCATTGTTTTAAATTTTGTTTTGTAATATTTATGGTGAAAATCATCTTCAGATGTATTCCTTCGGCAAGTAAGAGGAGATAATAGACAGTTTGTTTCTTGTTTCAAAGCATTTTTGGGGTGACATGATTATTCCCCTTAAACAAGATTTAGAGCAAAATTTACTTTGTTAAAATGGGTTTTTGTTGTTATAAGGCATCTCAAAAAGTGGAGGGGATATAATCTTCTAATCCATTGGTATCCCCAATATGGCCAATTTCAATTGTAGTGAGATATTGATTTGATCATCTTCGAGCAAAGTCAACAAAAATAAATTGGTTTATTAAAAAAAATTAAAGTAACCAAAAAGAGTGGAAGGGAAGCGAGATTGGCGGGAAGGTAAAAAGGGCAAGGTTTGAACCGTAGAGAAGTTTTTTGTTGCGAAAGAAGCCTTCCTGTGTTTTTTTTTTTTCAAAATAACGGGCGTACCTCAGTGGCCAAGTTATAACATGCCCACCCTCTTCTGTAAAAGCTGATTCGGTCCCGCCTCCCTCACTGGTCATTGGCATGTCATACAGTGGAAGAATATTTGAGTCAATTTCTTTCAACATGGAGTATGAACAAAGTTTAGGAGAATCCTAAACCGACCATGAATTTTTTTTTCGTAAAGAAGTAGATCCATTTTTACCCCAATTTTATTAGGTGAAGGCTTTTTGAAAGTTTGTTTCTAAGACAACTATAGGAGATGAGAATGACATGAATTATGATGGTTAATTCCTAAGATAGCTTACAGAACGGATATAATTTGCTCAATCAGTCCAGGAAGGGACCTCATAGGGTGAGCTATGCATAGGCTACTGGCTAAGTCACCTTTAAATTTTTGAAAATTAGTGCATCGGCGCCGAAATCGTGAAGCAGAGAAGTCTTGTTTCGGGAGCAATGTAGCTGTGTATTCTTTTGAGCTGTACGAAAATTGTCAAACTATATGACTTTTTATTTTCATATTTTTAATGTGGTTTCTACTAGGGACTAGGGGTGGTGCCAGGCGAGGGAAAAGGGCATGAACCTTGTCGGTGCAGGTTTCCCTACTGGGTATGATAAAGTATGTATTCCCGACAGCAATCAGTCATACCGAAAGTTTTCTTGTTTTTGATGTTAAGGAGTGAAGGTCCTTCGATAAAGTCCCAAATTTCCAAATTTCTTTCAAGAAAACCCGAAAGTTTCCAACTCTTTAAAATAAAACGCCAAAGTTACAATTTTCTGTTAAATCCCAAAAAGTTTCATATTTGATTAGAGCCAGAAGTTGAACGCTCAAAAATTTGGTCTGAGCTTTCCTTTTGGCAACTCGTCGCCGTGGTAAGGGCTAATTCGGGTTGCTTCCCCCTTCTCCCCACCGAGGAACTTTTTCCCGCGGTAAATCGCGGCACCACCATAAGGTCTCTACATGTAAGGGCAAATATTTATGTTTAAATGTCATCAACATAGCACAGACAGACAGACAGTAAAAAATCGTAAGTCATAATTCATTCCGTGTCACCGATTAATTCTGAAATGTTTTCTTCCCCCAAAACATATTTTTTGTAAGAGTCATGAATGTTGCATCATTTGATAATTAAAAATACTGGGTCAACACTTATAATCATGACATGCCCGTAACTAAGGGGGCATTTAGGGGCCAGGCCCCCTGTTCCTTGGCTTGTCCCCCTGCTCTAAAGGCATAGCCAGGCCCCTGTGCAAAAACATACTTTCAAATTTTAATATTTTTCACAACACATAAAGTGACAAAATTTTGATTATGATTATTACATAGGCTCAATAATATGGTTTGTTGGTCACAGGTAAAATCGGCATGTGAAAATTAAGCTCGTGGTATGAGCGCTCTCATAAATTATGGAACCTGCAGAAAATCAGAAATGTGAACTACTGAATTACTCCCCCAAACTCAGATAATATCATTAATAATAGCTCTCTAAGTCTATACCCTTGCTGTTTGTAGGTTTCAATGACTTGGTGAGATATTCTGTGAAAATTTATGCTTTTCCATTTAACCAAAACTTATCCATAGATGTAGGAAAGGGGGCTGCAGCCCCCAACCAAAAATTTCTGTGAAAATTCGGGCAATATGCTGAGAATTTTTCGGGCACCCACTGAAAGGAAAATAAATTGCAGTGATATAGCTAAAAGAAATGGATAGTTTAAAAAACTTCCTTTCTCTCCAAGTCTGATTACGGGCCTGAATCATGAGCCACAAAATAGGGAACTGTTTTCTGTGAGAACCTTATTTCTTAAAAGCACGGTTACCCACTTACCTTATTAAAGTACCTAGCATTCTATACTAATTAAGGATGGTTTTAAAGGTATGGAAATTTTCTTACCTACAAATACCCACATTTTCCTTGAAAAACCAGTTATGAAGATAATTTCTACAGCAGCACGATTTACAAAGATTATTACAAATTGATAGATAAATTAGTAGTAGATGATGGTATTGATTACAATAAGAATAAGCAATGTTTATGACAGCAAAAATTACCCCACCTCAAAAAACAGATATCCACTTTTAAAGTTTGGTACTAGTTACAAGATGGATGGAGAGAGGTGGGGTTCAAAGAAGAGATATTAAACAAAAAACAGCTATGTCTGGGCTTCCATTGGATTTGAGGCACAGTTAGTGGCGTGTCTTTCTCGTCATTCGAATTGTAATCCCATTGATTTTCGTGTTACTTCGTTGTAATAAATAAACATGCCGTCATTGAGTGGTAAATAAAAACGCGGAATGGCACTGTAGAATCTAGCATTTCATTAGCAGGAAGAGAATTCTTGCCGATGAGTCTTGGCGTAAACGTATGGTGAGAATGCTTTCAATTTGAAGGGAGGAAGGTTGCAGCATTTTGCTTAAAATTTTAGCGCATGTTTGCCAGAAAATATCAGATTTTCCGCTCACATAAAGTGTTGTAGTCCCCACCCCTTCCTTCCTCGCCTAGTTGACCCATGGGTCTTGGGGTAGTCACGGTCTCATAACAGTAAGGGTTATCATAACCTACGGTACGAAATGATCTTTGCACAAATCATGCACGAATGATTGTATGTTCGAGATATATGTAACTTAATCGCATATGAAAGCACAGGCGAGTGCAAGTATGCGTATGTGTATTCAGTATGTAAGTCGTTCAAGAGGGATGTACTTTGGACACTTTGTATTCTACTTGATAACCTATACCTCGAAAGCATCATCATAGGTTGTTGCGACGCGTACACAGAAGTTTTAGCTGGTGATACATCCTGGATCTCACCATTCGAGCTAGGCCATCCACTATGTCAAGTTGCAGGTAAAGCAAGGCAAAAATTTAATAGGGGGGGGGGGCGGTGCCAGCAGTCCATTCAAATCATTCGTGGTGGAGAGGTCTCCCGTGACTATATTAATCTCAGCCAAGTTACAGTTTGCCACGTTTACATGATTATGCCTGTATGTAAGATTGAAGGTGGGCGAGAAGGGACAGAAGCGATAGATAAATACTGTGCAAATTCCAACAAGCTATACTTTACAGTATGAAATCGTCTTTTAAGGAATATGATATAATGAGCCCGACTTGTCGGTTGGTTATTTGAAGACCCCGTTCTCGATCACACAGAAACTTTACATAACTGTATTACTTTAAATTTCATTGCAGCTGTTTCTATAACGTTCTGTTTCCATGCGATTGAACAGTTCAACTTAAAACTTCCGTCCACGTTTGTAAGAGCTATTTTAATTTATTTGTTCTACATATAACCTACAGTAAACATATCGTACTCTAGTATGTAGGTGAAGTATAAATGATCCTAAGTCTTTTCCATAAATGTAGTGCCAATGGCACGCAAATCCAGAAAACATTTAAAAAAAAGATAGCTGTGTCATGCAACATCCAACAGACTTTATTTAACCACTAAAATAAAGCCAACATATAGATCTATCAAATGCCACCATATTTTTTTTGAGGGGGGGGGGTTATGTTGATATTTTTTTCAAAACATCGTTAAGTAGTTGTTTACATTCAAAAATTAGTCAAAAAATCCAAAAAATGCGAAAAATGACGTCATAACATTCAGAAAATCATTTCAGGTACTTAGAAAAAGGCCAGCTACTCAAATCTTTTTTCTGAATACCTAAGTTGGAACCTAAACAAATACCATTAGTGATGAATATGTGGTAGAGGTAGGGAGTTTAGAGATTTTTTAATTATAATTTTCAAAGATGGGTTAATTTCGGTTAAATCGTAAATTTCAAGCCCAAAAACCCACTCCATCATCAAAAATCGTAACTCCACAACGACAAGTTCGATTTTCTTCATTCAAACTCTCCAATGTTTATTATGAGTATCCTTATAAATATTCACCAAGAGATTTGAATAAATGGCAAGAGTAGTGTGAGTTAGGGCGGCTGAAATTTGTTTACAAGTGCAGTTTTCAAAAATGCGTCGATTTTGGTAAAAAAACCTTCATTTTTATCCCAAAAATCCCCTCCAAGTATCAAAAGTTATAACCCTCAACCACCCCTCCTACTTTTTAATGCACCAAAGTGTCCATTACGAGCTACCTTACAAAGCTCACAGCGCTACGTAGAGATCAAAAGCCACAAGCTTGGTGTCACGTTTCACTGTGCACTGTACAATGATGCATACAGTCAGTGGCGTACGCAGGGGGGAATTGGGCCTGCCCATCCCCCCACGGATGCCAATTTTTTTTTAGATACTAAAAATACGTAATTGTTTAACACAGATTTAACTTCAAAAGGTAGCATATGTGGCACCAGATTGCATGTAAGGACACCTAATTTTTCAAAAATTTTCAGAGGGAAGGGGTTGTCTCCTTATGGCCCCCTCACTGATGCCAATTTTTTTTTAGTTCCTAAAAATACGAAAATTTTATAACACAAATTTTACTTAAAAAAAGCGGCATATGTGGCACCAGATTGCATGTAAAGACATCCAATTTTTCAAAAAATTTCAAAGGGAAGGGGGATGCCCCTTGAGAAAAAAAACCTGCGTACGCCACTGCATACAGTCAGTGTGTACTGTGTGCACAGTATGCATGTGAGTATTCAAAAGTAAACAAAGAGTGAAATGAGCATATCTTCCTCAATTTACATGCAATTACCTCAAATTTGGTATCAAATGAAAGAAAAACTGTGGAGAACATTTTTCTGCACCATAGAAAACAAAATAATAGTGATCTGTATAGGTATTCAATGGAAAAAACCTTTTTACGTCATCTAATTTGCATATTTGCATACATAATATAATTACTAAAAAATTAATGTTTATTAAAATACCCCATCTTTGATCTTTCCAATGATATATAGGTTCTCACAGAAAACGTTCTTCTAAATTAACCAAAATACCTCTGAGAATATTCATCTTTAAACTCTAAAATTTGTTGTGGGAAAAAGTTAACAGCCTGTATACACTTGCATGACGTGTGTTCTTGCAATATAGTTATACTGTAATAATGGTGATACCATCACAAACTGTGTAATAATAGACGGACTGACAGAGTACCCGCAGAATTACTGCAGGAATATACACGTGAAATTATCCGCCGTGGTAAATGATGGTGTTACTATTGGGTACAACTATAAAAGTGGAAAATGTAAGCCATGTTAGAGATGATAAGGGTGACAGGTTTGATGGCGTTACAAAAAAGTCAATACCAAACAAATTTTGAACGCACAGCAAAGTGACTTTTCGTTTTCGTTTGGAAATACCCTGTAGTCCACAAATAAGTGCAGTTGGTCTTAAAAAGACAAGAAATACACGTTAGTTGGTCCCTTTCAGTCCCTTTTCTGGAGTACTGATGAATAGACAAAACAAGTGTTTGGCGTGTGACCTGGTGACCAACGTTCTAGTAAAATAGATATTTGCCTGTACTCCAATACGCCAAAATGGGACGTGTTCTTTGAAAACGTTCACTCACCCGATCATCATAAGCAAAAGGGCCCCCAACACCGAGTTCTAACAAAACCTATTGCTTTTCTTTTTTCTGACAGACTTTTGGGAAAAAATAGTCAGTTTTACTGAGGGAAAAATCAGGCAAAAACCAGGAGTTGCGCAAGCGGGAAGAATTACCCCGTCGGGGAAAGCTGCCCCCCCCCGTCGGGGAAATTTTCCAGTTTCGTCGGGGAGCCTTTATCCGAACGATAAAATACGTGATCCCAATGAAGTTCAGTTTTCCCGACGATCTGCTTGATTTTGCTCATAGGAAGGGCAGATTCTTCAATAAGACCGCAAATTTTCAATTTCCCTTTAGAAAAATCTAAAATTTTCAAATTCTCTTCCATTTAAGTCCAAATGTTCCAATATTTCTTTCAATAAAACTCCCAAATATTCATTTTTTGGTAAAAGAATCCAAAAGATTTCGGCGTGCATATTCAGATATTTGCGTCCCTTTGGCAACTCATTGCCTTTGTCGGGGCTTCGGGTTGTTGGCCCCCCGTTGGGGAGCTTGGTTCCCCTGTCGAGCAAATCCTGGCGCCACCCCCTGGTAAAAACGGTCATCCCCGAATAAAATACAACGTTCCCCAATTCCGATCATCAAAATTTTACAAAGCCAGTCTGTAGGTCTACGTTAGATATTAAAGTGGGTACCAAGTTACTTTGAAACCAATTTCAATAGGGTGAGGGGATGGCTGTCTACGTAAGTTACATAACCAGCCATCGCAATGCGATGCATGAATCGCTACCTCAATTGTTAGGCCCGCTATAAATGATAAAAAGTGTTTAAAAACGGATATACGCAACAAAAGGGCGAATTTATTGGCCTATGTGTTTATACGACACTGAAAGGGAAGACTTTAATTGAGAAGCCACGCCTATTTGGCAGGGAAGAATATCGCTATAGCAACTAATGGTATAAAATTAGGAACCGTTTCATGGTGGAAGGGGGATTGGGGTTCTAAAAACCATCTTCTGGAATAAAAAAGATCTTGAAGGTCATGCATAACATAAGAAGTGGTACGATCAGCTTTAGACTTAACATAGATATTTTTAGGGGTAAATAAATCAATATTAGTCCCTAAAGCTTGGGGCATTTTAGACCTTTGCTGTCCGATTTATTTTATCCTGGGAGGCTAAGATGACTGTATACAATTACATTTGTCACCTTTAACTGTAACCCTAAGCAGAGTATTATTTTTCTTTTTCATGATTTCAATATAAATTTTTTAAAATCGTTAAAAAAAATGTTTTTAAATTGTTGTTACCCTGTCTACACTGTGCAACAAACCGAAAACAAGCGTGTTTTGGGTTTGTTGCAAGTGAAGTGTT
>WURT03044951.1:0-14564 GCA_009936505.3 Holothuria glaberrima
AAACAAGCGCCCAATGGGTACTGTGTTCCTTGCTGAATGTAATTAAACTGAGGCACTCAGTCTTCTTTATGTTGAATACGTGCTCTCTTCTCAGATAGAGCCCTCTTTTTGAAAGAAGTTGGAAATTTATTATATGTGTATATATATATATATATATATATATATATATATATATAAGGTCGAAAGTTGCATAAACTGTTTCGATCATGAAATATTAATCAATCTCAAGTACTGACGTAGCCTTTATGAACAAGAGAAAGAACAGGAGAAATAAATCAGAGGGAAAATTAAGCCATGACCGGGACTAGAACAAAGCGCCTGTCGACCTTTACGAACAGAATCTTGCGAACCATGAGAGTTCAGTAACTGTGTTGAAGTGGGCGTATACGCATAATTCCGTAATGTTTACATTCCATCAAAGTCATGTAGTACTCTAATTGATCAGCTATTGGTTGCTGACACGAATTCTTGCGCAAACTTATGGCATGTTCGTGAACAGCTATGTTTCAAATTCTGGTTGATATTTTACTTAATATCTATAAAATGTGCAATTTTTGCACGTGAGAGCATGTTTTTTCATCTTAGTTATATATTTTTACGATTTTCGAGTAATTTTACAAGCACTTCCCTGAGAGGGATCACCAAACAAGCGAATTTGTGCTTTTTGAAAGTTCCTGTGTTACAACCTTGTAATCAGTATCAGAGAAGGACTCGAAACACTGAAAGACCTTATGTACTTGGCATATGTGTGGCTTATATAAGGTAGATGAGCCCTCATGTTTTAAGTGGAAGATTAAAGTCATCTGAAGTCATTAGAAGTCATACGAAAGTTAATACTTCTTAACCTGATATCTGGCACTGTAAGTCAAGAAGTGTAACACTGACAATCTTTTTTACATTTTTGCTGTTTATTGCCTCAGTTGTTTGTTTTATGCATTAAGGAATTTCCTAGCAGAAGCTTTATTGGTTATTTTAGATTTAATAAGTCTTACTGTAATGGTTTCTTCATTTCTTTTCTTCATTTAAATCTATTTTTTTTTCTTTCACACTCTATTTGGTCAATATGTAGATCAAAGAGAAACTTACTCTGTCTCCGTAAAAACAGCCGATGTCAAAGGAGCTGGAACAGACTCTAAAGTCTACATCAATCTGTATGGGGAGAAAGGTGTATCAGGTAAAAGAGAAAATTTTTTTGAAGTTTTACCACTCTGACAAATGCTTTGCATAAAATTAACATACACAATCTGTCAGTAACGAACAGAATGTAATACCTTTTCATGATATTACAAACGGTTTATCAGACTGTTATCAGTCCCGGAGATTCTCCGTTTGGGAGTAAATCAAAGTTCTCCCAAGGAGGGGGGGGGGGTTATTTAACACAATATATAGGCTTTCTTGCCCAACATAAACAAGGTTTAGCAGAAACGAAGACCACTCACGAACTTCCGATTTTCCCCACAACGGCGTGGAAAACCACATATTAAGACGTTGCTTTTCGGTAGCCATGATAATGCATCTACCGAATATATATTTAATTACATTACCCTTGGCAAAAGAGGTTCAAAACACCATTCTCCATTGAAAATGTACACAACGCAAAACTGCTGTTTTATATCTACTTTTCATATTTTTTATTGGCAATTATCAGTTTGGGTAGTCATGCTTTTCAACAACACATGATGCAACAAAAAGAAAATGATTCCTATTTTCGTTAAATGAAGTACTTGCATGTAGCTACAGATTTTTTGATATTCTAAGTGTCAATATCACAAGTAGCTGAAGGTATAGCTAGTCTAGTGGCGAACTTGAAATCGTGAGTTTTCGACTTACTACCTCTTTGTAAAAGTTGACATCTACACTTTATATATTACTTACTTTATAAGCTTTCATTTGGTTGTGGTTGCCACAATTACATTTAAAATTTACCCAAACATGATAATCAGTAAGGTCAAAATTCGTGACGAGTGAATTTTCACCCAAACTTTAACAACGTACATAATTGTTAAACATTCAGTTTAATCACAAAGTAATTTGTCTTGATTCTAGTGTGATGAAACTGTTAAATATCTTTAAAATGAACATCCCTGAATCTGAAGTGGTTGCAGACGTGGGACTGGGGACATATTCCTATACCTGTCTGGGAATTATTACATTATCGGTTGTAACAAAGGCTGCCCCTCGGGGAAATTTTCAAGTTACGTATGGACGATTTCCTAGTTTCGCCGTGAAGACTTAGTGGATATGACGTACGTAATCCCCGCGACGATCAGTCGTCCCGACAGTTTAGTATATTTTTGCTCTGAAAGAGGGCAGCTTCTTCCAAAGGTACCCAAGCATTTCAAATTTTCCTCAGCAGCCCAGTTTTAACTTTTCTTTGATTAAAATCCAAAATTTAAATTCTTTTACAACGCATAGATGAGGGTCATCGATGATCATGGAATATACAATATTCTTTGACTAAGCAATTCAGAATAAACGTTTATCATGCAACTCGATTATACGGTAACATTTTTTCGGCGTGCTTCGCCCTCTCCCAATATCTGTCGGTTGTCACATTATTACCGATTCCTGAAAGACGATTTTAGTGGAGTTATCTAATTTTTAGCATCTGTGCGAGAACTTGAGTGGAAAGCTTCTTTAGAAAACCATTGCTCCCTCCCCTATTCCATTCTCCATACCAACTAACATCCCCACATCTACTCGACCGACGGCTAGACAAATTTATTATTTTAATTTAAAATTTTGACCACGTCCTAGATTTCGCGTCGTAGATTTGGAGGTACCGCCAATATTCTATTTAGTTTACTAAGTTTGCGTAGCTTCACCTCTGATGACCTCAGATGACCTTTGACCTCAAGCAAACCGAAGGGTTCACATTCTCTTATTGTAACACATGTATTTACCAAATATGAAAAGGATCCAAAATCCCTGTAACTCTCTTGAATAGGTCCAGAGTACTTTGTTACATAACGGTGTACTCTATTCATCGTTCCAAGTCTTACTAGCTAATTACTTTACTTACGTATATTTATGTTTGTTTGTTTGTTTGCTGCGTTTTTGTCCTAAGGTTTAAAATTCCTTGAAAATTCTGTGCAAGATAGAGATATGTTTGAAAGAGGAAACACTGATGTGTTTATCCTACTTGACGTCAAAAACGTTGGAGAGATTACCAGAGTCAAGTAAGTTTTCACTTTATTTTTGTCTTCGTCCTTTCTATAGACCTTATGCATAGACGTCACGCGATGTCATTCTGGCGGCAAAACGATGAAATACATGAAACGCATGTAGACTTCGCAAGCGCGAGTAGAAAACTACTTGCGTATTCGACCGTTACACAAATTAGCTGTCTATTTGTTGGTGAAAGTTGCAATGATACACGCTTGCCTCATTGGGGGCGCACTTTCTGTTCTGTGACGTCATATGCATAAGGTCTATTTCTAAGGTAAATATCTGTGGTATGTTTCTATTAGTTCTTGTGCGTGCTATAATTCTTCAATTTAGCAGATTTCTAATCCGTATCCACAAATTCTGTAATCAGTCATCGTTTACGAGAGACACACTAGTAATACACTATTGACTGCTTTCATAAAGGTCTAAATTATGGGCTGGTCCTGATATTTCACGTACTGAATGAAAAACTGATTGGACGAAATGCATCATCTAAATAACTAGCATGTGCGTAGTTTGGGACTTGTGGACATCGCAAATATCTTTCGTTATGATTGGCGCCGGGATTTTCCTGATGGGGGCAGCAATCCGAATCCCCAAAAAGTGACAAGTTGCCGGAAGAATCGCGAATGAAATATTTTCGGTGAGCCAAGCGTGGCCAAAAATTTCGAGCCTCTGTTGTAAAAAAAATTAGATTTTTATTGACAAACTCTGACAATTTAGGGATTTGTTGAAAATGTTGGTCTTAATTAAAGAACTTGCCCTCCTTGAGAGCAAAATCAAGTAAACCACCAGGGCTACCGGTCACCTTCGAGGGTTACACACTTTAGCCGTACTTATTAAGGTTTCCGATGAAATGGGACAATTTTCCCTGAAGGGAAACCAGCCTTCATGGGGGCATAGCCCCTCCTTCATCTAGCACCACATCTGCCTTTAAAGGAACTGCAAAATGAAGGAATATAACAGTTAACAGTTTGGTTTTGCTTTTTGGCTTCTTATAGTTTTGGCTGCTCTTCTAAGTTTGATCGTGTATAGATACAGTATACTTCATGGCTTCTGATGTTGTTTTTTGAAAATCATTTTTGTAAATTACTTCACCTAGACCTACTTCGAATGGGACATCCGGATATGAAAAAGTCATAAAGTGTCTTAAGTTTCCCCTTCGATGTTCACTTCGGCAACAGATTTCAGTACAACTAGTTTAAACGGAGTTTCCTGTAACAGGCTTACCAGATTACAACTCCACCCCGTCCCCGAAAAATCAACTTCAGGCAAATAGCGTCCGTTTGTAGGGCACATTTTTGTAATGATTGCATGCCAATTAGATTTAAAAAAAATGATTAAAATTAGATTAACCATTGTAGTTCAAACTCCTTCCTCCCTCCTTGTGAAATATTCCCTACGCCTATAGCTAACATCTCAGGTGTAAGAATGCCACAAATGTGTTCTACGTCTTTAAAGACAGACATTCATCACCCCAAACTGCCAAAGCACACTTTTGGTATTGGGGTATAAACATTCTCAGTTGGTGACTGTTTTGTAATTGACATCAAAGTTTGAAAATTCAAGTGATGCAGATTAACTCTCACTCAACACAATGCATAAAAAGAGGTGGGATTTAATATATGTATGTTTCCCAGGACATTGCCTGAAGCAATATAATAAGTTTGTGTCTGCAAAAGGAGTAGCTTTATACAGTTAAGGGAGGAGCTACAAGTTGCTTAGTTGGGAGAATTGTAACTGTCTGGGATGACGAGAATTACCCTTTAACATACTGCTTTTCCGTTGACAGGATTGGACATGATAACAGTGGATTATATCCTGGATGGTTGCTGAAAAATGTTGAAATTGAGGCTGCGTCACTAAGGAAGGATTTATTCTTTCCCTGCAATATGTGGTTAGCTGAGGATGAAGGAGATGGGAAAACTGAGAGAGAGCTTGAACCTGTTAAGAAACGTAAGCAGTAGAATAAGCACACTAAGTTGTCATAAATACTATGTTCCACACTGCAAGAACATATTTCCATGTAAGACACAAACATTAACCTTTCTATTTTATCAATGATAACATAAGAGTTACTCTTTACCTTGAGGATCTTTTAAAGCTGATTATTGTTCTATTGCCGCAGTATAGCCAAGAGCATGCTTATGCTAATTTGAGTATTGGTGCTTTTTTAACCTAACGTAAATTTAAGGTTATTACCTTTCTTCTTGCAGAAAAAGTTGCATCCAATATATTAAAAATTTTAAAATGCAATATATTGCTAAGGGTGAAAATTTAAAAAAAAGCACACTCCATGTATGTAAACTGACAATTCTTTTGAAATATGCCGAGTGGTGTCTTCACTTACCCCCTCTCCCCCTCCTGTTATCCTGTACTTGTAAATCCCAAATTGTGTTTTTGTATGACAATCATCATACAAATAGGCACATTACCACATATGATGGACTATAAACACAGTAAAATGTTATATGAAAACGACACTTACATGCTTTCTCGATTCAAATATATTATTCACACTTTGAATGAGAGCTTTAAGGGACATTCGGGGATACCATGTTAACACTTCGGACTTGTAAAGGAACCAAAATGCTCAAAACCAAGCTAAGCATCAACACCTAGCAGCAATCTCAAAGTCAAATGCATATTTCAAAAGCAAAACAGCACTGACGGAAAAAAGTGGTTTTTACAACCAATGAGCTATTCGTATACGCAGTCTATTTCAAAAGTTAACAAAGGTACCATCGCTTGCCGAACGTCGTCCTGGGCACATCCGGTAAGCGATCGTGTCCTTCAACTAAGCCCCACCGAGTTCACGTCTCAGAGGGGGAGGCTGAGTTGAAGGATCTTAGTTCACAGTATGTGTGTTTGATTTTGCCACGTGGACTCGTTCAGGTTTCAATAAGATAAAGTTGTCTTACAAAAGTTTCTAAAACTGCTTCAGATATACCAAGAGTGTCCTTTACTCTTATGCTATGAACACCACAAACCTAGCGAATAAAATGGTCAATAGATATTATGCAGCTGACGTCAGGCGACGTCATTTTTGAAGTTAAAAATGAAGCACACTGCACGCACGACATAGACTTCGCACGTGTGGTTTAGACTTACACGCGTATCTGACCAGGTACACAAATCAGCTGTCAGCAATGGTAAGCGCTTACCTCCACTAGGGACGCACTTTCTTTTCTGTGACGTCATATGCATATGGCCTATAGACCTTATGCCCAATAGAAAGAGGGCGCTTCAAAACTGCATTCTGGGAAGGATTATTCCAAGAACAGACGACCGAAGTAGATCGTCACCATGGAGAAGGTTGATCGTCACAATGTTCAAGCTCGCCGGTCTGGAATTATCTTTCCCATGGTGCTTCACGATCTGCTATTTGGCATAAGGTCTCTGAAAACATCAACTTCAAACTTTCCATTTAACCTCACGAAGCCAAGAGTGTGCAAGCAATCCTGACATAGACGCATCACCTTCTTTGACCAATGCCGGTATCGATGAGTTAAAGGTGGATCAACTCAGTCATGGCCAAAATGTATATAGGCCTAGCTAAGTCCTGTTTCAAATGTTACTTTTTCCAAATTCCCCTTGAAAGGCTTTGGCGAAGAGCTAATGGGCGAAACCAAACGTTACTACCTATGGAGTTCTCACGCCAGGTCGATCTAACCAGAGAGTTGCAACTACCTGATCTAACAGAAATCACTGATCGTTCTCCGTCCTCTTTCATGGACAAATGGGCCTGATCTGAGGGACCAGTCACGTTACACTTTTTTGTTAGAAACCAAATGAGTCATAAGAGGGAAGAAATTTTTTATATACGTGAAAAAAGACCCGAACAATGTGTAAGTCAAAGTAAACAGAACAGCGAGTGACTTTGTAAGGGATGACCATCGAAAGGTCGCTGTAGTAATTGAAACCAGAAATCTCTCACGGATGGTTAGTTAAAACTAGATCAGCGATTTCTGTTAGACCATCCTCTCAAGCTGGTTCCCAAATAAGCTACGTCCCCGAAAGGACAACAACTGACCAACCTCTCGAAACTCAGACGTCTACATCAAGGTTCTGTCATGCGTGGTCCCATTCTTGACTGGCTGTTAGAAATGTCGCAAAATACAAGTCCCCACTAAAATATCTCTACTTCAGGGTGGCAGGTTTTGTGTCTCTTTTAGAATTATTACAAAATCGAATCGCATTGCCGTATGAAACAGGTATAGGGGTGAGTTCAGTTGCAATTAACATGTCTCTCTCCCGAGGCTGGGGATTAATATCAAATAAATTCTCTCATGATACAAGCCCTGTGGGTGACTTTTAGACTGTCACTGGTCCGGTCGATAATGTGGGGTCAAATGTTTTAGTTCGAATGTTGTCGAGACGTCGTTGTACCTTGAGATCGTTGTGATTTGATGTCTGGTTTAATTGAAAATGGAGTATGCACTGTAACTGAAGCGGGATGGAAGCCGGATTTAGCCACAAATAAGGAAGTCAGAAGACGCCAATAGTTTCGCATGAGGTTTTATACTTTTATTCAAGTTTTCATTCCTTTTTTGTGCTTCTTCTTTCCTCTTTCTATACCTACTACACCTACGTCCCTACCAGCCCGGCGTCTACACACAATATAATTCCTCAATACGGATAACTTTGACAGATCTCATTCGAGGCACGGTGACGTATGTGTACATAAAGTAATTAAATGGCCTCTATACTGATTCATAGTAAGAGTTTAAGTTTATCGGGAGTTACTAGAGGTCACAAAACGGTGTGAACATGACATCTAAAAATGTGTTAATGACAAATTGTATACTCCTTAACTGCTGGTTCCTTTTTCTCAGAAAATTGTTTTAGGTATTTATATTCTCCCAGCATAACTCAAAATTAATTATTTTATTTGGGTCTTGTTTGAGTCTTGTGGAATCATTTAGCAGTGACCTACTTTTTTTGTTCCAGTTTTATGGAATATGTTCATCTTTTCATTGTTTTTCCTTTTGGTTAATATGTAGCTGAGACAGAAACTTATCACGTGCGTGTGAGGACACCCGATTTCAAAGGAGCAGGGACAGACTGTAATGTCTACATCAATCTGATTGGGGAAAAAGGTCAAACAGGTAAGGGGAAAAATATGGTTTTATTCACGTATTTTCGCTTTGTGGACCTTAAACCAGAATTTGCATGAAATTGAAGTTAAAACTGAGTATACAAGCAGGAGATAATAACTTGAAATTGTATTCTATATTATACAAATAACGTTACGCACTGTGCATCCACTTGTTAAGATAGTTTAAGTCTATTTCAAAAATACATAATATATTCTCAAATCACTTCTTGCTATTAACTACCTATCGTTGATGTAGTTACGGCCGAAAAGTCAAAGCTCGACTTGAAATATCACTGTAGCTTTTTCAAGTAATACATGATACGACGTAGGAAAATTTTTGATTCGTTGGTTGGAAAAAGTATATGATAAACTGTAGAGCTATGATATGTATAGGTTTACTTTAAAAATATCTCATACAAGCTGCCTTAAAGGGGCTCATTGAGTTGGTTCACAAAATGCATGATTTTTGTCACACCTGTTGAGATTTACTCACATCTTGATGGTAATTGATCTAAGAGATTCTGCACATCTGACTCACAACTAAAATTGCAATGATAGGGTAATTAATGATAAAAAGTCATTTATTACAAATTCGTGACCAGACACTTTTTACCATTGGGTAGTAGTCATACGTAAGCCCTGTCCACAAAAACTACAATTCTCACTTTTTCGGTAACTATTGGAAGGGGTACATGAGTAATGAGGCTAATTAGAAATATTTTCATGCAATGACATCCTTTAAATTCGTCACAAAAATAGTCAATATCAACTCAATGAGCCCCTTTAAATGTATAGGTTCATGTTAGGTTGTTTTATATCAGTAGATACTTCATGCATCGTTTAAGTTCGTATTACGTGATAACTTTCTTGAATTAAGATCAAGTTTGCCTTCATATCTCATCACTCCGTAAGGAGGATGAAATATTGTAGTCACTTTGCCTGTTGGGTATATACGGCAATGGCATCTGAAATAGCAACGATAACTATTGTAACAGTATATTTCCCAAGTAACTATAGTCCAAGGAGATAACCCATAGTGGGGTACCCAAGGGTGTCCGGAAGTCCGTAACTGAAGGAGGGGTCAAAAAGTGTCCGCGTGTGACTGAGTGAGTGTGTGTTACTGAGTGTGCGTATGTAATAGGTGTAAATTGGGGATATGATCGGCTTTTCCCTAGTCAAGTGTGGATACAATTGTAAGTGAGGGATATCTCTAATTGTAAAATGCAAAATTTGCCATGAAATTGAATTTCGCACCTTCCAAAGATGTGCCCCTTTAATTTTGAAACATTCCGTAGCCTTTCCCTGTTTTCCATCTTTTGAACCATCATTAGGAAACACACCATGTGTGAGGGTGTTGGCGAGGTGTAAATCGGAGACATAAGCGTTTTTTCCTTAGTCAAGTGTGGAAACAGCTGGAAATGGAGATATCAGCCATTTGCACTGTTAAAAACGCGTATCCACGATTGACACCTAAAGCATGTGTGCGTGTCTTTTTATTTTGGAAATATCTCCTAACTGACTTTTCCGATTTTTTCAAAGGCCAAAGGTCAAATTTGGGTTAAATCACTTTTTACTATAATTCCATAGGAAAACATCACGATGACATGAAACTTCACACACATATAATAACAACGATAAGAAATACCAAAATAAATAGTTGCCCTGGCAACCAAGGTCAAATGTCACGTGATGGAAGGAAACATGTATATCTTTAAGCCAAAATTCATACCATGACCTCCTCGTGGGATGGACAGATTCTGTTCAAACTATGTGGGTAGATACCCCAGTGTGGGAACTTGTGTCTCGTAGATGCCCGAAGTAAACGTCAAAGTTCCAAGGTTAAACGTCAAATTTTGTAAAAGTCACTTTTTGCTAAAATTTCAAAAGAAATCATCCAACTTTTATGAAACTTTACAATAAGGATGACAAGTTTCACCAAAATATGTGGTTGCTATGGCTACTGAGGGCAAAGATCACGTGACAGAAGGTCAAATATACGTTTTCTTGTTTTGAAAAGTGCTACTAAATGGCTGGACCGATTCTCTTCAAACTTGGTGTACAGATACCCTAGGGTGGGAAAATGTGTCTCGAGCGCACAACCCAAAGGTCAAGGTCAAAGGTCAGTGGTCAGAGATTAAAGGGCAATGGTCATATTGTGTAAAAATTGTTTTGTCTGTAATCCATGAAACGCCGCGCGTATAATAAGGATCACAAGTTCTACCAAAATATGTGGTTTCCATGTCAACCGAGATCAAAGGTCACGTGACAAAGGGTCAGATATACTATTTTTTGTTCTCCAAGACTGCTACTTGTCAGCTGGACTACTTTTTCTCAAACTTGGTTGAAAGGTACCCCAGGGTGGGGAACTGTGCCTCGCAAACCCGGAAAAAGGTAAAAAGTCAGAGGTCAGATTTAAAAATCAAAGATCAAATTATGTAAAAATCATTTTCTGGCTAGTTCCAAGAGGAAACATTGCAGTGACAGAAACCTTGAAAGGTTTAACAGGGATGACAAGTTCTACCATAACCTGTGGTTACCATGGCAAACAAGATAAAAGATCACATGACAGAAGGTCGAATGTACATTTTTAGGTCAAAAACTGCTACTAGTCTGCTGGTCTGATTTTCTTCAATTTTAATTGATGAAGAGATGTCCCAAAGTAGGAAATTATGTCTCGATGAATGTAGTATGTAGGTGATGTATGTAACATTTGACAAAAACGCACCCCTAGGTAAGCTTCAGAAAATCATGTAGACGCGCTTTCCATTCATATTATTTGCACAAATTTTATGATAGCGCGCCGAACGCATCATTCTTCACAACAACAGAAGGTTGCATGTGGGGAAGCTAACACACACGCGGATACATTTTGGTCACTGTCTCGAAGCCCCCAACCTTGTCCGCGTTTCGTGCTTTGTATGTGCAAATACATGTATCTTTCCATTCAGCGAACACTCTACGAAGGCAACTTTACACCGGCGCAATGATGTGCATGCCAACGCGTGATAGAGAGACAGTTACACAAAAGGCTGAAGAGTAGCTAAGGCATGCCAGGGCGCGTTAGCACGCACATTACATTATGTCTACTTCTGGACGTATACGTTTCTATGGAGGAATCGACTTGAGTAAGCTAACCATCAAGTCAGCTTCAGTTCCGAAACATGTTGCACATTGACATGCCTCCCATGTCAGCTCCAGTTATTTAGCTCGGTGCGTGTGCTAGCGACGAGATATGCAACTCCGTGGATTGTCATTATGTCTTATATTTTTTATTCAAAGGTGTAAAAGAGCTTAAAAAATCTGAACAAAGACAGGATATATTTCAGCCTGGAAACACAGATGAATTCATCCTACAAGATGTCCCGAAGGTTGGAGAAATCGTCGAACTCATGTAAGCTTTCAATTTATATTTTTTCTCAATCCCTGTTGCTGACGTAATTACTCGTGTTATGTGTTCACCTTGGACTTGAGTACGAGGTAAAATGACGATAATTCATTAATCAAAGAATTATCAAGGGCTGCTACCAGTTACCACTTACATATTGTTGACAGGCAAACTGGAAACACCTTGATAAGTTAATACACAACAGTGCTCTGCAATTTTAGATACAGGGACCTGTTTCACACAGACTAAAATTGTGATCTTATACTGATATATATCGTGTAATTTACGCAAAACAGCAAAATGAAATGAATTTCAAGGTATAAATATGCAAATATCACAATTTTGGGAGCAGTCTTTTTTCAAGTAAAGCGAAATGGGGAGGGGGGATAACTATTCTAGTGGAAGTATCATACCTATGATGACTGACACATACAGCATGTCTAAATGCTACTGAAATATTTTATGAATTACACTCACTTTCTAATCTACTACTCCTAGACCCACTCGATTCCAGTCCCCTAGAATAAGACTATCTCAAAGCTCATCTATATTAAGAAAAATTGAACCAGTTTGCCTTCGATGCTTCACCGCAACGATTTTGATAACACAGCCAGTTTTAAATAAGTTTACCTCTCACATCCTACGAACTGGAATGCCGAATACATTTTTTGTATTAGCAGCATGTTTTCTCTTTTGTAGAATTGGCCATGATAAACGAGGACGACATCCTAAATGGTTTCTGTCCCACGTGGAGGTGGCAGGATCATCACTAAGCAAGAAGTTAGACTTTCCCTACCATAAGATGTTAGTTCGAGAGCAAACACTCCGGCCTGTAGAGTTACGTAAGCATCACAAAAATAAAATTCAGTGATACCTAAATGGTCACAAGGTGGTCATGCACCTGGGTCCCGTTTCACAAAACTTAGATTTGTCCTTACGTCTTTTTAATCGTATTTAAATCACGCATGTTCGTTTGAAACCAAACTTATTTCACAAAAAAAAAAAAAAAAGAAAAAAAAAACTTAACATTGATATCAAAGATAAGTCTAAAACGGATATATGTGTGTGCGTGAAAATGTTCCGTTGTTGACAGGACTGAATATGTATTTACATGATATCTTTTCCTTCGCTCTCTATTTGGTCAATATGCAGAAGACAAAGAAACTTACTATGTCTCCGTGAAAACAGCCGATGTCAGAGGAGCAGGAACAAACTCTAAAGTTTACATCCAACTGCTTGGGAAGAAAGGTACAACAGGTAAATGAGGAAGTTTTTGGTCTAACTGATATTCTTTCTAGCTAGTGAGATGTTTAACAACATTCTCATGAAATAAACCGTTGGACAAAAATACGAGGATACATCTTGTTATGCTGTTAGGAATTGTGTTATCCATTTCAAGCTGTTAAACATAGTTAAATTGTTGTTTGATGCTTTCCTTTCGTGTACTTTTATATGTAAATAGTCAATTTTAGTCTTGAAAATATAGTATTTTTCGAGCAACACAAGTTTCTAATGAATCGTTAGTTGCATTACATACATGAACCTAGCTACGAAGCTTTGATACTTATAATTGACATTTGGAATACAAGTTGTGTTTAACACGTTGGAGCTATTTTGTACTATATATATATATATATATATATATATATATATATATGTATCAGAGTTAACGCCTAGCCTTATCTTATTGTCACTATAACTTTGTTTATTAACATTGATGTTGCCTGTTGTTGCGTTCTTTTCCTTAGGTTATAAAGTCCTTGAAAATTCTTTGCAAGGATGGGATAAGTTTGAACCAGGAAACAAGGATGTGTTTGTCATACGAGACGTAAAAAACGTTGGAGAGATTACCAAAGTCATGTAAGCTTTGAATTTCTATTTTTCTTCATCATTTCTGTTCATGGGGTAAATATCTGTGTTATCTGGTTGTGTTTCTGTTCAGGGCAGAATTTACAAATGTGGAGCCCTTGGGAACGAACCTACGTGTGGGTCCTTGAACACTTATTGCCAATGTGAGGTGATAGATATACACGTGCACCTACTTCCTCAAGTAGGCCTAGGGATACAGACACATTAATGTAGCAAACATTCGGTAGCACACGGGTGGATTTCGGCTAAACATTGTCTCCCTTAAAGAGGGGTGGGGAACCTCCGTCCGGCCAGAATCACTTATAAGTAATTGACAATAATCTTTTAGCCCACGTTTCTCACAGCTTATTCTATACAGTAACACTTCCAAGGGTATCCCACGTAAATCTGCTGCGAACACAAAATATATGTTACCAAAACCCCTGTATGCACAATCAACAATGTTACATGCTAACTGTTTCGTTAGGCATAAATCAGGTGCAGAATCCTTTTACCTCTGGATGTGAAAAAAGCTTTGCGTGGCAGATAGGCTACGTAACACTGTACAGAAGTACACTATCGCATGTGTAGGTCTATCTATTAAAGTACGAAACTCAGTGGGCATTGTATCTATTCCGGTAGATTCGTAGACTTGCCCCAAGTCTACGAATGTTCTCTCTCAGAGCTTTTAGGATAATTAGGATTTCTATGGTTCTCTCCTCCCCTTAATTCACTGTTCTTCTCTTAACTGCACCCTCTCAGGCCTCTCCGACTGCACTGCTGCATGCACAGCAGTTTCTCACACTCCCCGATTTCTACACCGAGTCATCGTAATGTTATACACTGTCCTGCTCATATCCACCAACACGCGACAAGCCGACTGCGACCAACACGCGGCGCCCGGCCTTGCCCGCAACAATTTCCCACACTCCCCGCTTTCTACACAGGATCATTGTAATGTCGCTTTACACTGTGCTACCTAATATCGGCCAACCAATGATGTGCATGCTAACGCGCACAAGTGCGTGTTAGCGCCGAAGGCGCTAGATGCCTGACTTTGCCGTA
>WURT03044994.1:0-14562 GCA_009936505.3 Holothuria glaberrima
TAGTGTATCGACAAATAAAGAAAAACATTAGACCTTATGTATTTCCCTATTCTTGATCAGGTAGTATCACTTTAACAAAGTACTAAAAAGGATTATCTCATTCTTTTTCACCATATTGAAGATGTCTTCCCAACCAGGGGAAATTGAACGCGTACATTAATCAGTAAATTATTTGATATGTATCATTTTATGACCTTCGTATTGGTAGGTAAGGCTAATGATTTTCTCTGTGTGTTATCATTTCAAATGAATTAAGGTATTCAATGTAACAAAGGCTCGCTTCCAGGGTGTTCGGGTATTTGGACGAACTCCCGGCAATGTCCAAGTTCCGCTCTGTATGGTGCAACAGGAGTGGCACTGCAACTTTCATGATGTCCCATAAAGCTTTCAGAACCTCAACACCAATCCAATACATATTAATCACTCTGATCCTTCATTTTTAATACAAACATAAATAGCAGGCAATCCCTTACTTCTCTGCGAGTTTAAACGTTTTTTTAACTCGGGGCCAACTTTGGATTGTTGAAATTACACGAGGACATCCAGGGGAGGGATTTGATGTCTGAAAGTGTGGGGACAAACCCGGGTGGACTGTCAAACGGTGCCGAAGGCGCCGAGGGAGCGAAAAGTGTTCCCCCTAACGGCGTGTGGTCCAGTGGCCGCCTCAGGGCCCTTGGTGGGGTCCATGGGGCGAAGCCTCCGGAAGCTCTAGGGTAGTTACGAAATTAAAGGCTTTAAGATAATGCATTTTAGCTTCAACTTCAAATGACATAAGCTGAACAGGACACAAAAATCACAATTTGACTTTTTTCAATTATATTCTCACTCCATATGACTGATAGTCGGCCGCATCGATAATGCAGAGGGCTTGAGGAAGTAGGGGAGAACGAATTATTTTAAGGATTTCCCATGGCTTTGGAACAATCATTTTAAGAATGGGAGATCTAGTATTCAGAGTGGAAGCGGGCGAAGTGGGCATTTTCAGACTTTTTAGCGATATGAGTAATAGAAAAGCTAAGAAAAGTATCCTCAAGGAGAGGGCTCTTGCCCCTCTCCCCTTTGGTAAGTGCCTGTCTCTTATAACGATAGCGGAAATGACACTTCCGTGACTCACAACTTGCATCTAAACAATCTTTAAAGAGCCGGTAAATTTATACAGATCGATAGTGATGAAAAGTTTGCTTTGAAACTTTGTGGGGGAGGGGGAACTCCCCCTCCACTGCGTACGGCTATGGGGAAATTAATGTTTACAATGATAATAGAAGAGTTCATACGAAGCTATTACAAGCAAGATGTTCTACACCCTACAGGAAGTAACCCCTGATGGCGAAAAAATATTTAAAGCGGGTGCGCCCGCCAAATGCGCCCAAGAAAAGAGCGTTGAGACAGCGTTTGAAACATTTAATCGTAGCCTATTGCTTTTTTAATTTTGTTTTAAATGCAGTATTTTTATAGCATAGAAATAGTTTCCTTCTTTTCCCAAATGGCTGTTCTTTCCTTAGGGTAGGATATAGGAACCTATATCCACTTCTAAACTAGACCGCCAATGGTCAGATGTTGGATTCTTCGACTAGTTCAGCGGCGGATCCAGGATTTCACGAAAAAGGGTGGGGGCTAACTCCATGACGGCAAATTTCGCACCTACGAGCGTCAAAGATACGAAACCTCTAAAAGGGACTCAGGGGGGAGCCTAACGAATAGCTCGAAATTTATGCACTTGAATAGTACTTCCTGGCATTTGCCCTCTAAATAAGTGTACATGCTGTAAAGGAGCTTTGGGGCCGTCTAGAAAAAAGCAGTTGTCAAAAAGGGGGCAACTGAAAACCTTCTCTCTGGATCAGCCCTCAGTGTAGTGCATCTGCTGTGAAATGTACGTTAACGCATTGGAAGTTGATTGGACAACATCTGGACTACTCTAACTTCGCTGCATACAAAGAACACTCGTTCGCAATTCTGACCGAGGAAACTTTTGCTAGAAAATCCATCCCCAGTAATAGGCCTATATGCGAAAAAACAAAACAAGTTAACAAGAGAATCGTGACCTTTGGATTATGTTTTCAGTTTATTAAAAATAGGTGCATCTTTTGTAATTCGTGATTCGATTGCACAAATTACACCCTGAGCGAACAATTACACGCAAATGTGATGAAATTCATATCATTTTTTTTAATAAATTGATACAGCAGTTTAAAGCAATAACAACATTCGAAAGAAAATCGTTATAAGCAACCGGGACAACTAACTGCTCCCTCTCCATTATCAAGTTATTGACCCGTGTGCAAATAGTGACTAGCGAAACTGAAAGCAATGTCCAGCTTTGTGTAGTAGCTCCATGGTTTGGCCAACACTGGTTACTGCTCGGCTTTGTGTAAAGATCTACTGTATGCTATCCCCGCGCAGGGTGCAAACATGAGAGAACAAGCCCATAAGATAGATTACTAAAATGAGCCGAACAAATGTTTGCATTAGGCAGAATCAACGAAAAGAAGTTTTATTTCAGATTTTCACCCGCATACCTTGATGAAATGAAACAAAATATTCAGAAGGATTACTGATAAGATGTAAACGCAATTGAGGTCAGTCATTTTTCGTTCCTAGTAGGCGTACGTCCTTCCAACCCGGAACTGTCAAGTTTCAACTAAAAATCGCCCCATAAAATCATCGCTTTCCGTTATATGGATTATTCCTGAACGGACTCCTGACACAAACAACCCATGAACGAATGTGCAAGGTTGTGGGCACAAATATCAAAATCCCTAAAAGCAGAATGGTTAAAGGCCCAGTGGAAAATAAGCTCTAACGACTCCAAATTACCATTGATCACCACAAAATTTTAGAGGCTCAATTCCCGTAGCTTTTGAAACGGCTATTAAAAGAAAATGTAATCGAAGAAGCAAAAGGTAACTGCTATAATTGCGATCGCATTATTTCGGCGTCCAGTCGGAGTAAAAACTGTTGTTGTATGCTTCCCTCTATTTTGTAAGTTAGAAATTCTTTTCTTTCTGCCTTTGTTTGTAGAAGTTTGGATCTCCACCTAGTTAGTGGAAGAGTTGGAAAGGACAAAAATATCGGTAACTGTACTTTTAACAGAAAAAGTACCATCGACTACATCACTGCATCCGCTGAACTATTCCCTAAACTGATAGATTTTAATGTCGATACATTTGATAACTTCCTTTTCTACAAGCACATTCCTATGTTTTTAGTTTAAAATTCCTCGCAGTATACTTTCGGAAAGGAAAAGTCTGAATCTATTACTCCCCCTTGAAGATGGGTCAACGGATCAATTGACCTTTCATTTTGGAAAAGTGAAAAATCAAAATGATTTTGTTGCTTCTTTAAATTCTGTTGATGCAAAGGGCCTGTTAAATGTTATTGAGTCAGCTGATTTCAAGGCAGTATAACACAGGAGAGAATGGATGAAATTGGTGATACTGTTAAAGAATGTTTATCTTGATGCCGCTTCGAGGAAAGGAATTCTGTCCTTTAGAGCCGGCGCGGTTCTAGGGACATGTTTTTTTTTCTGGGAGGGGGGCTATGGTGACATTGACTTTGGTGAAACCGAATAAAGAGAAGACCCGTAGCCATGAAGTCTGACATAGGGGGCACTGATACCGCAAAGGTGGGCACCCGAAGAAGACTATGTTTGTAGCTAGTGATGCCACCACATGATGGCAGTTTGCGGGAACCTTAGGGGATGATATCTTAAACTCTACACGAATAGCTTAAAGAAATTGGACCTGTGTGTTAAAGAAAAGTTCCCCTTCCCTGGAAGCGATTTCCCCCTCCTTTTGCGATACAGAGCGGTGGAATTTGTGTAAAGCCTCACAAGTGAACGTAACAAGGCTATGGTCATGATGGTGCTTCTTCAGCTCCTCAAGTGTAGATGAAGAGTTGAGTATTTTTCGGAAGTTGGGGTTGGATCATGCTGCCATGGGCTACCATAAGGCCCTGGTGTGATTCAGCATTTCAGAATGAATTTAGTAGCCTAAATTATTTGAAAGTGGGGTTATATGCCCCTCATATTGAGAAAAAATCTCCGCCAATGCACACATATTGGCATACTGGCATTTCAACAGGAAGCAACAGTTTTCTCCTAGCACTCAGGCTCTTGTTGAATCGAAAAATAGGTACAAGAAACGAAATTCCTGAAAAGCGGATGAAAGGGATCTAATCACAAGGGTATTTGTATGATTTAATGCTGAGACAATGTCCCTGCACCCAGATCGAACGAACAGCTTTTATATGCAGATTGTGGCCAAACCGACGTTTCCTTGAGAAGAATAATTTTTTCCGGTAGTACGCTCTCTACAGTTAGTTCAATGAAACAAATGGCAGAATGAAAGGCACAGAACTTTCAATATTTATGTGCAATTCCACAAAAACGGCAGTAGAAGGCTACAAATGTATGACAATTAGGTTTCACTTTCCCTTTCAAGAGAACGCCAAGAGGTGGCTCAGCATTATTTTGAATATCGAGAAGGCTATCTTGCACATTGAAAGTAACCCAACTTTCAAAAGATTCTTGCCGAGTGTAATACGACTAGAAAAAGCTATTGCCAGAGTTAATCTGTAAGACTGAATGATTTTATAGTGTAAAACGTATTCCTGCGAGCATTAAATTGTGCAATTTAAACTCAATATTCGTCTCTGAAAATTTCGTGAGGTATTCTTTAAATTTCCCTGGGGTGGGGGATATAGTAAAGTAACTGAAGCATGATGCAATTGTATATGTGTTTTGCAGCAGCGCAAAATGCACGAAAGGTGCGAAAAGGTATCCTAACTACTGAAGCGGCGAGGCCCAACTTAACTGAGGACATAGCCAAGGGCGTCACTACGGGTGGGGTGTGGGTAAGCTATATCCCCATAAATTATCAAAGTATGATTTGTCGGAAAAATTTGTGGTCCGTCTGGAAAAAAAGAACCACTTTCTTTTGCAATTGATTTACTTTATCAGAATTTTTTATATGAGGCTTCAGAAATGTTGGCTAATTTTATGATCAAAACGTTTTGTGAATTATTGTCCGGTGGAAATATTGCTTTGAATACTTATAACCAGCGATCTAACCCCTCCCAAATATATAACTGTATTGAGAAACTATTTTTATTCTTGATTTGGACCATTCAACTTCAGCATGTGTAGTGTGGTTCAAATAATACATATGGAGTTGTCCATATTACACTCACACAAGTGAAACGTGGTTCATATAACACACTAAGATAGTCCAGATTATGCATGGTATACGTAATTTGGACCATTAGATCACATTTTTGAATCCCGTTTTGCCCAGTACTGTATGCACATTCCGGACAAGTAATTCTACATGCAGCATCAGCTCATCAAAAGCAATTTCCTTGTGTTTTTAAAATTTGCTTCTCTTTTTCTGTTTACGTTTTTTCTAAGTATTTTATTAAGTAGTCCAAATTCACCCCTACCCCATACATATAAACACCTTGATTGAAATGTCCTGATATCTTCCGAATTTTCCTTTGGTATCATGGCATGACGTACTGCCTCTATGATCCAAATGTTTAGTTGGGGATTCCTAATTAAATAATCGCTGAACTGGCGCAGCAAACATTGCACTTTAGTTTATTTCAACCATGTATGGTTATCAAAGATGAGTGATGTTCAACGACCAACTCCATGAGCTGAAGGGATATAGAAGGACATATATTCATTTTTGCTCCTTTTTTTGCAAGTAAAAAGTGCAGTGGAGACGCTCGAAAGTATATTTTCTTCCTAATTTGAAGAATCTTTAACCCTCCAACAAAGTCTGCTTACTACTTTCTGTACTACATAGAGAGGTTTACAAAGTTTATTTGTCTGCAGTGTCTGATGCCAATTCATGCTGTTATGAAGAGGTATGGTACTCCTACACAAAACTGGAATGTCCTTATGCATTTAACGTCACAAAACAGAAAGTGCGCTCCCAAAGAGGCAAGCGCGTGTCATTGCAACTTACAGCAACAAGACAGACATCTGATTGGTGTTCCGGTGGGGTACGCTCGTACGTCCAGAACGTGCGCGTGTGAAGTCTACGTCGTGCGTGTAGTGTTCTTTGTCGTTTATCCTCCAAACTGACGTCACGTTACGTCAATGCATAAGGTATATGTGATAGAGGATTTTGGGGTAATACTAGTAGCAGTGGCGGAGGAAGGGAATTCGGTCAGAGGGGGCGACAATGGTCTGTAGGGGCGCTTCGAAGTAGTAAGTTAAATACCCAATGCCTCAATACGTTAAAAACCCTAAAAGGGCGCCAACGGGCGATTTTAGCCGGGGGGACCTCCCCCTCTGGCCATTAGGTAGCTCCGCCACTGACCAGTAGGCCGAAAAAATTACCTCAAGTGGTGAAGCTGATAATTACCTATAGTCAGAAACAATTGCGCCGAACAAAAAAGAAAACCGAGTGTTTACAAGCAAATATTATACACATGAAACTATAGAAAAGAAAATGCGGAGCATGTTACGTAAAACCTACTAAAAAGTTTAATAGCTATGTGAAAGACTAACTGGTTTAAATATAATGATAAAGAAATTGAATAATAAGCAGTGTTCTGCGTCATTTCTCCTCCAAGATGACGTCACGTTACGTCAATGCATAAGGTCTTTGTGACAGAGGATTTTGGGGTAATATCAGTATGCCGAGAAAATGATCTCAAGTTCTGAAGCTGATAATTATCCATAGTCAGAAGCAACTACGTCGAACAAAAAAGAAAACAGTGTTTATAAGCAAAAATGATACACATGAAAGTAGAGAATAAAATAAGGAGCATGTTACGTAAAACCTTCTAAAAGTTGATTTAAAATGTGAAAGACTAACTGGTTTAAACATAATGATGAAGAAATTGAATAATAAGAATTTGAGTCATAATAGATCACAAATAGATTGAAATTCCATGTTCTTACTGGTGTGTACATTAACTAATTGTACACTTCACCCGTGTTTAACTTGGTTTGTAGTTTTGTTTCTTTCTGGCACCCTATTCTACCTCCATTTACAACCGAATAAACTTGTCCCTTGTTTCAGCCTCGTCTATAAATTTGTCTACTTAGTTATTTTCAAGCTTTTTTCGGCAAATGAGTCATGCGATCAAATAATACATCGAACTTAAAGAGACAAAGTAGCTTATAAGTACCATCTGCTTGAAAGACATTTGACTCATACCATGGAGATGCCCACACCTTCGAAACTCAGTGCACTTGCATCACTCATAAAGACACATTTCCTATACATCCATTTCACATACCTCAGGTTTTGAATGTCACAGTCTTTCGTCAGTTAACATGATTAATCACTGGCGGGAAACACCAGGTTTACCACTCGTGTATAGTAATTGGTCCCACATTTCGGAAATTTGAAAAAATTGAAACTGGAAAATGGGTCTCAGGCTCTGTAAACTGGGTGTTAACCTAGACCGTGACTGTAATTTGCTTTCATACGAGGAGGGAGACAGGTAGAAGATCCATTTAGCCATAGCGTCGCAGGCTCCGTACAAGGTCTGCACCTGCGCCTCCAACTTGGCCACGTAAACAAAACATTACACTATGTGAAAATGCGTCTCTTAAGGTTTTTCCAAAGTCAAGATTTGAACATAGGCTAAATGATATATTTTACAAAGCTGTGTTACTTTTTTCAAAATTGTCAATAGCTGTTGCCGGAAGGTTAATCAAATGCTACAACGCCGATGGGGGACACATTACTGACTGTGACCAGCCCTGCTCACTCCTCGGACTGTGCTAGCATACACCTTCAGTACACACATTGCCCGCAACTCTTAACTCGTGTGAGCGGCCTTCCCGGTCTTCCGCCGAACGCCGTACACTTTCAACACCCCTGACAAAAACTATGTAACTGAAATTATATGAGTGACCGTGTTAAAATTTACTTTTGTTACGACGTAAACTAACATCCCTTCGTCGAGTGGATGTAGTGGTACCATGACACAGAATCACCCATATCCTTTTATTCAACTTTACGATGGTCAAAGACGTCATAGCTTCAATAGTTATACTGATACGTTACTGGAATTTAAAATAGAAATTGATACGAAAAGAAACAAACGTATTGAATCATATGTGTATTGGCCCTATAGAATATTGGAAAATTCGGGGAAACACCTAGTTATTCATCCCAAGCCAATTAGAGTGAAAAACATGACAGGTGTTCCCACTTAAGACCTTATCACACATTCCGCTTCCACCTTTCGTGTCAGTTCGTCACAAGGAGAACTACCGAAGTAATGCAAGATCTATGGTTCAATTAGCTAGAAAGGAGACATGTCCGGTTCCTGGCAATTAGGACCATTCCATCCCATAGCACAGATCATACTGCTGCATATACCCGTCACAGGGTCACAGGTGGCTCCTTCAGAACAATGACAGATAAGTTCACAGTTAGCTCCAAATGTGCCTTCTTGACATCCTAGACGAAAAAGATAAATAATATGTATCAAGTATAAGGCTGAATATGATAGGACGAGTAACCAAAGGGGGTAGATGGGAGAAATTGCCATCTCTTAGGGGGCCTTAGTAATGTTTTCTCACTTAAAAAATAATATTTTGCAAATGTTAAATTTCACAGTTTCCGTTCTTAATTTCAACGCCAACACATTTAACCCAATCTCACCCTTTCCCTCTAATCTTCCATTTCCTGGCTAGGTCACTGTTTATGGATGCCTGTATAAGCCTAATTCTCTTTTTGATTCCATGCGTATGGAAAAATGAATCTTTGCCATTACTCTGTCGAGTGTATTTATGTGTGCTAGCAATGACGTGGTACTTTCGTACTTGGTGTATAAATTTATACATTAAAAGGAACTTGTTACTGGTGGGGATCAATGTTCATTGAAGTCACCAGAGTTCAAAAGCCTGAAACTTTGTAAACACGATATCTCGAGGAATAAAGCAGGGCTTTGTTGATACGTAGTTGTCAGTAAGTGAACGCTCGTGTTTGGTAGTAGGTAAAATTTGTCTGGGATGACACTATGAAAACCGAGAAAAGCTGTAAACACGTTATCCCACGATATGAATGATCGAAAGTTTTCACATTTAGCACAAAGATTTCTCGTATTAGGAAAAAGAATCTTATTGTTTTAGAGACGCTCAAGAGATTATTTGAGGTAACCAGTAATAAAAACCGAAACCTTGAGAACACGACATTAAATGATCGACACTAATAATACTTAATGTATAAATTTTTTATAAAACGAGAGGGCAGATTATTGTTTTGATGAAGGTCAGAAGTCATCTCATGTAACCAGAGGTCATACTCCAATGCAAATAATTTTAAATACGATATTTCAAGAAAGGAACGATGGATACTTTTCAGACTTGGTGTATAAATTTGTCATCTGCAGAGAAATGTGCTTACTGGTTTTGGTGGAGATACAAGGTAATCTAAGGTCACTGAAGAGAACTACGAAAACCTTGTAAACTCCCCGTAAAACACTTTATCTCAAGAATACGTACGTCCAAACTGTGTAGCTCCGTGGTCAACAAAGAAAGTAGAAGGAATGTTTGTTCTATTCCAAGGAAAACATATTAGCATGCATATTTTCAGAAGCATACATTCGTAAGTAATTGCAACTTTTGATTCCTTGCCAAAGGCGTAGAAGTCCATGGATTCACGCTGGTGAGTGTATGCATGTGTGTATGAATTGTGGTGTCTGTATGTATGTGTGTTTGTGACGGTTGTCTTTTAAACAAAATATCTCAAGATAGCAAAGTGAGCACTTCTCTTACTTAGCATTTGGATTTTTCATTTCAAGAAAAATTGCTCAGATTGAGGTCAAAGTTCATGTGAGGTTGCCAGAGGTCATAAATCAAACACTTTGTAAACACAGTGTTAAAAAGTACGGATACCTTTCTAATTTGGCATGTGGATGCGTTATTCAGACAATTAGCCCTATTATTTTTGGTACAGGTCAAACGCTATCTGAGGTCATCGGAGGTTAAAACACGGAATTTATAATACTTGCTTGTAAACACGACATCTCTAGATAGCAATGATGAACAATTTTCATACAAAGAATGGGGACTTATTGTAATGAGAAAAAGGAACCTATTGTTGCCAGTGGAGGTCAAAAATCATTTGGGGTCACCAGAGGTAAAAAAAATCGAAAATCTTGAAAAACACAATATTTCAAGTTAGGGTTTGTAGAGAAAGAAAATCCTGTGGGGTTTGGTTGGAGGTAAAAGGCAATGTGAGGATAGCAGATGTGAAACTGTGAAAACGGCATACACTAAATAGACATTCAGCCGTATAACGTGTTCGTTGATGGTGTAGTGGAAAGTGCTCGGTTTCTTATACAGACCGCTCTGGTTTGAGTCCCTTCCAAGACATTTCCCTTTTTCTTTTTTTGTTATTCAATTTTTGGTGGGTTTCAAAGGTCTTGTGAGGTCAGCATTGATGCCAAAAAGCACCCTCTTTCTGCGAAGAATTGCCAAGCCTCTGGGCTTTCTGTTTCAGTTATCTAATGATGAACTTGTGTGTCAGGATGTTGTGACCAAATTAAAATTAAACACAGCTTTGTTTTCAACGAAAGTGTATGTTGATAGTATCACATGTTCGGTTTCCCGTCCTCAGGGCCGGGTTCGAATCCCATGCGAGCACAAATTATTTCAGTTTTTGGTATTCAATTCTTGTCTGTTGTTACTTATAATACTTGTGATGTAAATTTCTTTATAATGACGAGATGACCAATTCTATTGTTTTTGTGGTAGTAATTTGTTATTTGAGGTCACTACAACTTAAAAAAAAACACCGGAAACCTCTGAAACACCGTATCTTTAGGTAAGGATCATGAATGCATTTTCATACTTGTAATGTCCATGCGTTAAATTACACAAATATCCCTGTTTGTTTCTGAAGAGTTCACAGGTCATCTGATTTCCGGTGTCTAATGCTTAGGTGCCACACACTAATTACAAGAACCCATTTGTTTTTGGCGGAAGTGAAAATTTACTTGGAGTCACTAGAATCGTATGGTACAAGAGAAACCTCGTAAACAAGATTAGATCAAAAAGAGTAATGGATCTCATAATTGGCTTGTGAATGCTCTTATAACTGAAACTCACCAAAACTCTCTGGTTTGGAAGTCTACGAGGGACGATACTTACCTCCTAATTACACACGTACCATTATTGCCTGCATTAACTGTCTGGCAAAAAACTAAAAGGACCGCGGTAACCCCTACCACTAGAGGGTGCCCACAACCCTAAGCAGTCCTTTCGCGTTTTAGACGCATCGTTGAGAAAGCACCCCCAACAGGGACCTAGAGGACACGAACAACAACATCATAAAACCTCAAGGAGGGAGGGACCAATCTCACCTACTCACTCAGAATAAGTCGGTATCAGCACCGTCGAGATAAACAGAGGGGGAATGACGAGATCGGCCTAGCGTAAGGTCATAGTCAGCTAAATAGGTCGTAGTCGGCTGGATAGGTCGTAGTCAGCTGGGATGGAAATAGTTGTCGACAACGAAGCTATTGGTGTCTAGAATTCATGTCTAGGACACATGGGTCCGGAGAGAGGATCTCCCAGTTCTGTGAAAACTGTAGAAGTCTTCCCCCTACCGATGAGAGGTGGTAGTTAGGGTGGACATCCCCAGGGCTTCTGGTGGAAACGTCAAGATCCACGGAAACCTCTTCGGTTGGAACCTCTCGTGGAGCGGCTATTAGAGTAGAACGAGGAAGACGAGCTCTGAAAACCTCTGGGGGACTGTTAATAATGAGGTCTGCCCCGTTGTGCTTGAGACTTGGAACTTAGAAGACAGATGGTCCTTTTGAAAAGTTTAACTTAGCCGAGTTGATATCTTTCTTCAGTTTGATTTCGGCGGAAAGTTGGTCGTCAAATTTACCTCCAGACAGATCCATGAACGGGCGCTTAATGTCCTTGAATGGCCTGTGGAATTGTCAGGGACCAATTCTCTCCTGTCAAGAGAAACTCTCACAGCAACTTTGGCGAATTGGTCATAGGATAGTCGAGCGATGGGTCAGAGCAAGTTAACCACAGCTCCGGTATCCTTGTAGGGGACTTCTTCCGTCCCGGTTTGGCAGAATGATTTGGAAGGCACTTCAGCAAACAAAAGTAAGGACGACGCAAAGTTCATTTTTGTTCTCGCTGCCAGATCGATATTCTGGAGAGACAAAAAGGCTTTCTTAGTGGAGGAGGAGCGGAAATACCCCTTGTGGTCAACGAAACCTGCGGCCTTTACCTTATCAAGACAGGATTCTGGAATTACGTGAGATAAGATAAAAACCTTAAAGTCGTCGTCACTGATGTGGAAATCAGACGCTTCTTTCTTAGGGGAGGCCCGCCATTTCTTAGACTTGACTTGGGTCTCAAACCGGTCAAAACATTCTGCATCAAAGGGCATAATAGATCTCGAAGGAGTAGACGGTTTGTTGAGAGTAGGTCTTGATTTCTTCGAGGATGAAGACTCTCTAGGAGGAGGAGGAGTGTCGAAGCCCAGCTGATTTCTTATTACGGGCTACTGCCTTGTCGAAGGCCTCCCTTCCTCCTAGAAAAAATAGTGCCTATGATTGGGTCGTCCTAAGAATCATCGGAAGCTTCGTCCGGAGAGGAACGACTGTCTTGAAATCGGAAATCTCAAACCGAGGTAGACTCACCTTCCGAATGGAAATCAGGGCCTAGTTCATGTTGATGAGTAGGCTGGTAAGCAGGTTGAGTGGGTTCCGGATCATGCAGAGCTGGGCTGTAGTCTGATTCGGCTCCAGTTGCCTGGGAGTGGATAAGCGATCGACTGACTGGGAAAGCAGTGAAACCAGTTGAGAGGGCGCTTCCGTTGGGGAGGCAGGTTCAGAGGATGAAGAAGAGAGATGGTGTCTCTTTTTCTTCTTTGACTTTGATTTTGTGCGGTGTCTACTGCGAGCTCTTTCAGGTAAACCCTCAAAATCTCTGGTGGAAACCAAGTACAGTTCGAATGAGAAAGATAAATCCCATGCCTCGGCAACAGAAGGATTCAAGGTAGCTTCATCCTCGTTAGTCTGTTGAACCACGTCAGGGAGCCTCGGCTGGTTGCCAGGGTTAGGGCCGGTGGAGGCACGGTAAAGCTGGCTTGGCAGAGTGATCGTCAGCCCCAGGTAGAGCATTATCGGGGAGATGCGGCAAGCCTGTCCTAGCAGTGCTTCCACCGATCTCAGTAGAATCTTCCGAGGGGTGTGCTGGCGCAGAACCCACAACGGATTTCATTTTTGGTTGTGTCCTCGGTTGTGAAGGCGAATGGCTTGAGGTTTTTGTGAGAAGCCGTGGAGGATTTAGAGCCTTTCTTTTTCTTCTGGATTGATTTCCTTCTTTCCTCGGACCTTTGACGGATAAGGTTCCATTCACGGGAATATAAGCTACGGCGCACCTGGCACGGAGAGCTGCGCTAGAACATCACTGCAGGCTGGACACAGGTTGTGAAAGTCCCAATTGACGAAAGGGCGAAATTTCTTACACAAGCTGAATTTGAGAGGAACAGAATCTGTATAAAGATCGATAAGGAAAACAAACACGGGCCGGGGAGGACAAGAAAGACGCCGAGGAAAAGTCAGAGGCTTACCGGGCGGCTATGAGACGGACAAAGGCCGGATTAAATGTGTTACACATAGCAAGTGAAAACGGGAAAGTGAACGGTATATACATTATATACGATATATGCGACAGCTTAATTAGTATACACGATGGAGATCAATTTACGATATGAAGTACAGCCGAGTAGATAAGCAAAGATAAGATACGTGAATACTAAAAATGGAAAATGTAGAAGGCACAGTAACACGTATGAGGAACAAATGCCGACCTGAAAGAGATACAAAGTGAGTAACAGCCGAGAGTCTGAAATCGGTAATCTGACAGAGAAAAAAAGAATCCTGATACCAAAAGGAATCCCGATTCCAGAATGAACAAGTGCTACCCTACTCAGTCTAAACGGAATAGGGGAGGAGAAGAGGGGGAGGTCCGAAAGGACCGAAAACCCGGACCCTGAAATTATGACTCAGAAAAAAGATGGCGGCGTAAGACTGCTACCTGTACAAAGTTACATACATAAGAAGATCGCGCAGTGGCAAAAATCCTCGATTATGACGAGGGCAAAAATGAGGCCCAAAAATGAGGCCTAACGAGAAGAGGATGCTCATGATTCTGGCAGAGGAGGACGATGAGTCTTCTTCCCGGTGCTTGAAAAGAAGGATTTATGTAGAAAATCTTCACAGGATGAAAAATAACGGAGCTTTTTACCAGACAAGTTTCAAACGTGTTGAACAATTACGGTTGTCGCAGGGAATTGTGGGATGCAAGGGAGATAAACAAACCACAATCGCCATACATAGTCTGCAAAATACACGTTATTTAGGACAGATCATAAAACAATTTTAGGGCCAAGAAGAGGATGTTTATGTTCTTCAAGACACAAAACCACAGGTAAGAATACATCTTACACTCCTGGCTGATCTAACAAGGAATGACTTGATCCAGAAGAAAGCCCAAAGGCTTCGTGATTCCTTGCCATAGAAAATGTTGGGATTTTCTTGGGAATTCTTGGAAAATTTTGC
>WURT03045036.1:0-14561 GCA_009936505.3 Holothuria glaberrima
TGAGAGTGAGAGGGAGAGGGAGGGATAGGGAGAGGGAGAGGGAGGGAGAGAGAAGGAGAGAGGGGGAGAGAGAAGGAAAAGGGAATAGAGGGGGATAGAGGGGGAGAGAGGGGGAAAAAGGGGAGAGAGGGGGAGAGAGAGGGAGGGAGAAGAGAAAGGGAGAGAAAGGGAGAGAAAGGGAGAGAGAGGGAGAGAGGGAGAGAGAGGGAGAGGGAGGGAGAGAGAGGGAGAGAGGGAGAGAGGGAGAGAGGGAGAGAGGGAGAGAGAGAGGAAGAGGGAGAGAGGGAGAGGGAGAGAGGGAGAGAGAGAGAGAGTAAGAGAGAGAGGGAGAGGGAAAGAGAGAGAGGGAGAGAGAGGGAGAGAGGGAGAGAGAGGGAGAGAGGGAGAGAGAGAGGGAGAGAGGGGGAGAGGGAGAGGGGAGGGTGAGGGAGAGAGGGAGAGGGAGAGGGAAAGTCAAAATATAAACATCGAATCAATGTCGGTTATTTCGGACACTTTAAGAAACTTTCAGTATTGAAGTAGCAACAATGGGACTTCTGCCTCTTCGGTATTTCGCACGGAGTCGCTTGATTAGGATAAGGTCAGTTTCATATAATTGTGTAAATGAATCCTTGATTGTACTGCTTCCGTAAACTAAGTTTAATGTTGGTTGAATTCTTGACATGTTTTATAATTTAGTTTTATATTGTATATGGCTGTATTGTATTGTCTGCTGGAGTGGGAACGTGGGTAGTGTAAATAAGAAATGGATTGATTCCTAATTATCAGCCAGGTATATCGTGTGTTTCCAGTCCCCTCCCCCTCCCTACGATTGGTTCCTCCAATCAGCGTGTTTTGGAAGAAAAGTAGATAAATATCCTTGACGTTAGCAAAACACCTCCTCCGTTTGAATCTAGGCAGTGACATTATCCCCAGAAGTGGTAGGATGAAACTACTGTATGCTCCCCCTGGTAGGCACAAATTATCTTTTCTTCCATAAGTTAACAAATCTCATAACAATAATTTAATAGACAGACTTCTTAGTTTTGTCACTTATCCGTCTTATGCACGAAGTTCAATTGGTAATGTCCTTTTTTCTTCATTTACTTTTACCGTAAGGTATCGCTGTGTCAACTTTATTATAGTTCTGCATACATCTCTGGTTACAGGATTACTTGAAGTGAATGAACATATCGCTTGGTGAAATTTGTAAATCCGAACCCACATGATTATCAACTTAAGCTGTCTTCAAGGTGCTGTGCACTTTAAGTGGGTAATGGTGCATATTCTAAGTGTTATCCTGATAGCGTAATTAATGCTTAAACTAATTTAAGCTCCAGTTAGCTCAATTATGTTTGTTTACTGATGTTTAGCTGAATTACAAATTTTGGTCATCTTAAATTTTTGGAATGTTTGAATTCTCAGTCATGTGTCCTGTGGGGTTAACACGATATGCCTTAACTTGAGGTTATTTTATATTTAACCATGTTTCGGTAAAGTTTAGTAAAAATTTAAAAACCAGAAACTAAACAAAACAAAAACCAAAAAAAAAAAAAAAAAAAAAAGATCAAGCCTCTACTTTTAAAGTTAAATAAAATGATAGTTTACTCGTTTGGTCTGCGCCATTATGTACGCGACTTAAACATTAGTGTATTGCGTAGTAGATGAACGAACGGTGCAAGTATTGGCGTACGCTCATTTTTGCAATATGGGCAGTCTTATTTGCGAGGATCAACTGCATTGGTTTGGCGTATTTTGTTCTAAAGAAAGAAACATTTGCCAAGGGTCTCACAATAATGTGAATAAAATGGTAAGTTCAATACATTCGATACTAATCAATAAATTGCACACAAGAAGAGCTAGTACTGAAGTTTTTTTAGAAGCACGATATCTTATTAGTTGTCAGTACCTTACATAGTGTTCTGAAAATTCCTGTTGGCAGCATAGTAACACTATTTATCATATCGCTTTATTGCATTCCAGTTTCTCCAGATCTTCCCTGCCCTCTCATAAACAACTGCACTTCGTGTGAGCAGTGTAAACCGTCTCAAGCAAAGAAATCAGGGACTCTCATATGCAAAGTGGAAGGATCAAGGCCCCATTTGCCTTTGAAATGGAAAACTGTGTCTCAGAATGGAATAAGTGTCTTGGCCTATCCTCCACAAATTCAGCAAAGTGATGCTTCTACTGGCACGTGGGATAGTTCTGTCTCTTTAGAATTCAAAATCACGGCTCCATGTGATGCAAAAATTGTTCTCCAATGTGTTGCTAAAGATATACAGCATATTCTGAATTCGACAGTATCAACGATTGAAATCAGTACAGGTAGGAGGCAAACATTTGCATAATCTAGTAATTGCATTGTGATGAAAGTTTCGATTGCAATGGTTACTTTCGAGTTACATGATATTTAGCATGTTTTATCTCTATGCTTTTATTAATAAAATTTTTGTCTGTGTGTCTGTCTGCCTGCCTGCCTGCCCGTCTGCCTTTCTGTCTGCCTGCCTGTCCGTCTGTCTGTGTGCCTGCCATAGTCTGTCGGCCTGCCACAGTCTGTCTGTGACAGTCGTTTTTCAGTCTGTCTGTCTGTTTGTCTATTTGCCTGTCTGTCTGTTACGGTCGGAAAAAGTGCGATTTGAGTTGGAAGTTGCGAAGGACGGGATCGGAAAAAGTGCGATTTGAGTTGGAAGTTGCGAAGGACGGGATCGGAAAGCTCACACTGATACGTACACAACATCCCCTACTTATATATTGGATGTTGGCAACGTTTTACCATACTGGAACGACATTGGAATGCATAGGTCTGTTGGAAAACGTTTTAGAAGGGGCGAAATGTGTTTGCACTGAATTGTGCCTGATCGGTAAGGAATTATTACATGCTTCATACTTTCATGTATAGGATGTTGGCAACAACGTTTTACCATACTGAACGACGGTGGAATGCATAGGTCTAATGTAAGATGTTTCACAAGGGGTGCAACGTGTTTACACTGAAATGTGACTGATCGACAAGCAATCGTGACTTAATTCTAAAGTCGACTTATTCTGATTGACGTTTTTTGTCCAATGGGGCTGACCCCACAAGAACCCGCCTTACACGATAAGATGTGCCGAAGAAGCACAATTCGTCACTCTTATTGGGGTTAGGTTCTAAACATTGCAAAAAGAATCAAAAACAAGATGAACTGGAATACTGCAGTGAGCCTAAATTGGGAATGGTACGGCTCGAAAATTAAATCCCAAGAATAATTTCTGATAATTTAAATCCCCTACCACCATCCCTCCCGTACAAAAAATTGAACATTACATAAAAATAACGTATAGTTTTATATTCCTAAAGTAGAACATTTTCCATGTAAATTAGCAGTTTTTGATAAACATGACGCAAAGCCCTGGTCAGTTTCTATGTAGGCATGAAGCTCCGTCATATCCTTATGATGTTGATTGTAGAATAAATGAAAAGATTGCCTATAGATATTACAACAAGCTAAAGGAAAGTTAGTTCATTACCCTGTCCTTAAAATGCTATTAGGTATTAGCCAGCAATGAACGTGATGCAACCACTAATGATCACTTTGTTCAAGCTGCACCTACAAACTTTTAAAACGGCGTTAAAGTAATGGAACGATTCATTAACGTAGGGCCATCAGAAAGAATTATCACCACAGTGTATACGCAGTTTTCTTTTGTGATACCATAATTTCAATTCAGGACAGCTTTCATCACTTTGGTCAGCTCACAGGGTCACTTGGAGGAATCACTACCTACCTCTGGAAGCCCTTTGTGGACTGCCTCTTTGTATGGACTGCTTTGCCGTTGTTTGAGTCCATTAATGTATTTTAGCAATCATCAGGGCTTAATATGGTCTTAACACGGTTGATGACAAAATATTGAGACGAACGAAGAGTATTCCGTCCTCTCTCTATATCCCGAATAAATAAATGGACTCACGGTTTATAAAAAAAACTTTATTATTGCATAATGCGATGGCTGCAGCAATCATTAAGGGATAAACGGACTGTTTTCTTTCCCCGATCACCATTAGGGCACGGACCGTGGAGCCAGTTTTGAAGTGAGGGGGCTAAGTATCCAAACAGCCCAATATGTCAGGGCCGTAGCCTAGGCAAAATCCCAAGGGGTGGCGGTAGTTCGTGACACTGTCTATAATTAGAGCTTCAAGTGGCGTGCCTACAGATAGAAAACACCCCAGTGGACCCTTTCTTTTTTCACCTGGGTATGCAGGGGTGCCACCCTGGGAGAGGGTGCTGAGGGAAGGATACATGTAAGGCCTCGCTTAAGTGCAAAATTGTGCTATTTATCAAAGGTAAGGTAAGAGGTGCTGTCTAAGTGGGGTGGCCTGGATGCAAAATGGTTGTAGTCCAAAGTTTCGAAAAGCGTTGAATTAATTATCTGTTTTGGAATACTCATTGTTTAGTGATGTTCTTCTGTTTTGGTAAGGTAAAATGGAGGGGGGGGGGTTGCCCAAGGGGAGGTATGCAGGCGCTGATCCAGGGGGCATTTCGGGGCAGTTGTCCCGCATGACCAATCTGGCGTCCCCTTATACAAGAAAACTGCGCCCCCTGTGTCCTAAGAAATTAAGTAAAAGTACCACTTGCTTGTTTCCAGAAAGAAAAGAAAAGAAAAGGAGGAAGCGAAAGAGAAGGAAGAAGAAGGCAAGATGAGGGGTGGGCTAGGCCTATATCTGAACACTATAATTAATCCAAAGGCTTGCAGGAGGCCCAATTCCGGTGTTTATAATGCACAAATGAAGGAAGGGAAATTTTCGTAATAGTTCAAGACTGTTTCTGTGGACTCCACAGGCGTATTTTTGCGTAAAAAAGCATAAAGTATCCAAAAGAAAGGCTTCAGGTAGTTTGTTGACAACATATCCTTCTCTTAGACAACAAAGATTCCAACCTCTTTCACCCAACCAAAGTTGGAATTCACTAAATTAGAAACACTTTTCAGCCATGTATGATTAGTTCCGAAATTATCTCAAAGACGGCACCATTTTGCATCTAACCAACCTTAAATTAACAAAAATTTCTCAAAGTGGAGGGGGACACCGCTCCCCTTTGACCCCCCTTGCAAAATCCTCTTTCAAACGATCGGAAATTAGAATTCACTACATTATGGACATTTCCGGCCATATATGATAAGTTCAAAAACTATACCAAAGATGCCCTATGCTCTCCCCCTATTAATATACCCTGGCGCAGCCTCTACATACGTTGGCGATTGCATTTTTAACTCCACCCGGCTCCTTTAGAATCTGGCGCCCACCTGATCGACTGCCCACCCCCCCCCCTCCTTGAGAACTTTTCTTGGTTTAAGTTTTGTTAGATCCAAAATGGTGATACTGTATTTGGTAAAGTTTTGGACTGATTACATGATCTAAATCTTAATTATTTACTGGATGTTCTGCTGCTGCACGACACTCCTACATCGCAGTTGCGGGCTTCCCCGTAGCGCTGTTATTCGTCACTAGGAGTACCGCTGCCGCCGTAGCGTATAGGCTTTGCAAATAGATGTTTGGTCGAAATGTCTCCCAGATGCCAATGGAGGGGTGGAATGACACGTTTTACACCTTAAGGTTGCATCTATGAATTCTTTACTTGAAAATTTCGTTCTTTATACACAAATCAAGATTTCAAGAAGAGAAGTTAGATTTAATTTAAGGGGGAAGTGCAGCAACCCAATTTTAATTTGTGTACTCGGGTGTGCTATTTCATAAACGGCTACTGAGAATCATGAGAAATATGTTTCTCACTGGGTTTTGGAATTTACGTATAGAGTAACTACTTGGTTTACCTTGAACATGTAATATTTATTTTCTAACATATTAAAGATTTTTGAGGTGAAATAAGCGGATATTTATAAGTTTAGATGTTGTTTCAAAATAAATTTGTCACAACTGCTTGTGCCCTTTAAAATTAAAAATTTCTTTACTTACAAGCTCATTGAGTCTAGCTAGTAATAAAGGTAATCACAGTCGTTTTTATCTTAAACCAGCGTTTATGCTGCTGTATTCAAGCTGTGTATTTTGTAGAAGGAACAGGGTTTATTTCTCATGGAAAGAAACTCACATAAGAACGCGTACACGGAGGGATCCGGGGCCCTCCCGGGGGAAGTTTTTGGGAAAAGGGGCCCTTATTCGCAATTTATGATGTTTTTATTGTCCTTCAAATCACAATTTGGACAGTGACATTTTCACCATTTCAGTATATCCCCTCGTGTCCCCTGCAGACTACGGCTCTGTATGTTCAAGAAAATAAAAGCATATCCTTTATCATGAGGCGGCCCAAAATGCCCACGGCAGAAAAAAGTGCGGGGGCTAAAGCCCCCCTAGCCCCGTGTCTCCGCGGTCCGGGTAGGGGGAGAGCGTCCCCCATACGATAGACACTTCTTTGTATCGATTATGTATGTCGACGAATGTTTATTTCCCACTCCCTTTACAAGGGCTTCAAATTTCCCTGGCAGATCCTATGTTGTAACTAGACCCAAAAATTATGGAACATCAATCGAAGCCTTATTAACGACTGTCGAGCGACAACATCAAATCACAACTAAAACATACCTACGTTAAGAAGATTTGTAGTTGAATTTTCATTTTTGTGTATCTGCTGTGTGTTTTGTTGCGAAGGCCAGTGAATGCTTATGTAGCGCTATGTTAAATGTATCAAAAAGCATGCCACTTGGATAAGGCAGAGATGTTCTGGCAAAGTCCGTTTACCATGCATGATCATTGAATATTTGAGTCGTCAAGTTCTCTCAATATAACACATATGTATATATATATATATACATATATATATATTATCAATTTTTGCCAAGTTGATATATATATATATATATATAAATATTTTTTTCAAATTATTAAAGGCATTTTACCTCCTTATAAATCAAGTTAGAAGGGATTTACATTCTAACATATCTAGTTATGGGGGATGTGTATCTTACGTTTACAAGTATTAGCAATTTTGGGTTCGTTAATTGTTTAAGAATGGGGGATCTATTTTTTTTCCCACCAAGATAGTAGAAGACTTTGTCCAGTATCGTCCCATGGTGGCCTCCTTATTAGAGCCGATGCCTCTTTGTTATAATTCTCTTCGGCCTTTTAAAGTTAATTTAGTCCGAATATTGATTTCAGTCATGTTTCATATTCTTTTAAATGATCGTTTTTAATTGAGACTGATATAATAAATTGAAATTTACAAGTCCATTTCAACACCACAAGGCAGCAAATAACCCAGTTTTTATTAGTTAAAAACGAACTTCCTTTCGCAGTTACTTTAAATAATAAATTGCATTTGGCGAACTATTATTGGTGAATAAACCGTCGACACTCCAAATTTGACAAATAACGGACGAGGCGAAGCCGAGTCCGTTATTTTGCCAAATTTGGAGTCGAGACGGTTTATGAGACAATAATAGTCCGAAAAATGTGGTTTATTCCTATTCTACCACCGAAAATGTGTGATGTGTGATGTTATCGGAATTTCTGGATTTCTAGTTTGATGTTAGCACGAGCTTCCATTGAATATTTCCTTTGCTGAATTAAATAACCAACGGTAGATCATTTTTGGGCAGTAGGTAATGACATCCCGGACAGATTCCCCCTCCGCATCAATTTGAAGTTTTGAGACACCAATCGCTTGACAGTGAACCTTTCCTTAACAGGTCTAGTAAGACTCATTACTATATTGGTTTTGATGTTAAAAAGCCCCATTTTAGAAGCCTTGGTGAGATCAGGAAAGGGAGCCTGTATACAAGACTTATAGTATATGAATGTATTACAATATACATGCATCTGGCATTATAATGTCCTTTTCTTTTGTACCGAGGATAGGACACTATAATCAGTACAGTTTTCCAACTTAATGGAAAATACTTCTGAAATGGAAAGGGAGGTACGAGCTAAAGGGTTAAATATCAACGTCATTTGGTGGCGACTCTTCTCAATACGTATTGAGCGTGTTTGGTACATTAACTATACATAAGGATGTATTCCTGATTAGGTGGAGGTACTCAATGACTCGAGTAAGATAGTACAACTATACCAACGATAGCTTACGTAGGCCTATATCATTAAAGGGTTTAGTAATGAAAACAACTGATTTAATTTCTCACTGGTTATTTTTGTAACAGCTCAATGCAATGCTACTCGTATCTACGGCACGTTACAACCGGTAATACCACCAACTCCTCCACCGGTAATATCACCAAATTCTCCATCCTCGTTACCTGCAATTGTGGCAATACTGGTGGCACTTATCATAGTGCTACTTATTGGTTTCATCGTTTTCATTGTCATCTACAGATGGAGAAGCAACAGGAATGCAGGTGAGAATCATTTCAATACATCGAGAGAATATTACTTATAAACTAGACAAAAAGAGCTCGAAAGGAAGTAATTAAACCAAATTGTGAGTCATTAAATTAGCTATTATTAATCTACAAGAGATACAATGTCTGAAAATGTTGATGACAAGTAAAACCTTTAATGTTTAGAATGTGGCGTTAAGGTAAATTGTTTGTGAAATGAATTGATTACAGATTAAGGCAAACGTGAAGGAGAAGAGGGTGTTTAGTCGGCGTGGGATCCAGCCGTCAGTCTTAGGTGTGTTTCATGCCGGTAAATATGAAGATCAAAAGTAAAAGAAGCTTTGGAGTACAGTTTTAGTAGGAAAAACCGTATTGTTTGTGATGGAGTTTAAATTTTCATATTAGGGAAGGGAAGCAAAGTTTTTAGTTGAGGTTAATCTTCATCTGATTTCACCAAGGTTAGAATTACAGAAACCTTTTAAACTAGAAAACCGCTAACATTGAGAGGTCTTATGCTCACCATGTGGATATTACTTAAAAAGAACAAAATAGGTGTTCCTGCGGGTGACAGAGGGTGTAATGTCACCACAGGTCAAATTGTGAAATCCTGTAAACACAATTTCTCATGAACAGTAACAGTTCGAGAGGTTTCACCTTTTGGGAGATAAAAATGGCCATGCGCACCCCCAATTTGTCTACTTTACCCACAGTTTCAGCCGTGCCCCGCATTTCCACCAATTGTCACAACGGTGACCAAAAACAAAAGGTGAGCGTTATTGGCACGGACTCCGTGCCCACAAGATTTTCATTCGTCCTATTTGCACTGATTTCATGCTCGCGAGATTTTTGCTCATGTTGTGGACACGGATTCCCTGCTCGCAAGATTTTCATTAATGTTATGAACACGGATTCCGTGCTCGCAAGATTTTCATTTATCTTATGAACACGGACTCTGTGCCCGCAAGATTTTCATTCTTCTTGTGGACACGGATTCCGTACGTGCACTGCAGGATTTTCTCTTTGCTAATAAGTCCGTAAAGAAAGGTCTGAACTACGACTGCCGTACTTCACTTGCAATTTTTTCAGGTGGTTTGAAGGCGGCACTGGCAGCTTTGTATGGGGGGGGGGGGGTTCATGGGAGTGGGGTGCTTATAAATTCCTTTTCTTACTGGTATGGCGACCTTTTTAAAATATAATTTGCCAAATTAAGAGCAGTATATGACACGGACGAATATAAGAATGAAAAATGAAAAAATGGGGCGGGGAGCAGACATTTGATCTGATATCCCCAGGGGCGGCTCTACGTGGGGGTATGTCTGGGGCATTTGCCCCTCAGATTTTTTCCTTTCTCCCACAGTTGCCCCCTTTCCTCACACCCTTCCCATTCAGATCCCAGGATAGTCCTGACACTTCTTTCAGTATCCACCCAGAGATACTGTACGCTAAAACCTCATAGCTTCCAGGGGCTTCGCCCCCTTGACCCCCACCAAGGCGAGCTCCTGGACCCCACCCGATCAAAAGTGGCCTGACGGGTAGAATAGCCTAATGCATTAAAATTATTTGGAATCTTTGCACAAAAAGAAATAAGCTAAAACTTCAGAGCTTCAGGGCTTTACCTCCTGCACCCTAGGACCCCACCAGGGGCCCTAAGACGGGCCCTGGACCCCACCAGGCTCGCTAAAACTCAATTTCGCGATTTTTTTACCTCCATTTGCCCCCTCCCCCACGTTTAAAATCCTGGTGCCGCCACTGGATGTCCCAGCATGTGAAGGTGGTGTGCGAGTCAAGTTTCTAAAAAATGCTTAGAGCATATCTGGATGATGGGGATTAATTTCGCCACCTTTTTTGAGCTAAAAATACGTGCATTATGATCAAGTGTGCCTATATGTAGGCTACAGGCATAAGCGTAAAAAAAACTTTTTAAGTTTTAAATGTAGTGCGGAAGTGAATGTAAGTGATCAGTGTCCCGGGGGAGAGTGCTGGAAAGTTTTTGACTATTTAAGTGAACTAGATGCAAAGAGGTGCACTGCAAAGCTTGACAAACTTTGAAGTAATTTCATCCTATTATTCAATGCCATATTTTGGCAGCATATCACCCAAAGTGGAGACTTCCGTCGCCCCTACCAATCAGAGTGCGGGTGAGGTCGCCCACGCTGCTCCCCTTTTCCTACGCCACCTAATACGCCTATGGCAAAATGAGTCCTCAACCTGCTCTCTTAAAGCTTGTCACGGTGGGCTATAATAGTCAGCTAGTCATATCTCACTAAGTTGGCGATCAGTTCATCGTCTATGGTGCGGGATCTTTTAACTCTCTGATTGGACGATAATATCCGTGCCCCAAGATTTTCTCGCATCTTATTGATTCGGAGTCCGTACCAAGAACGACTTCGAAAACAAAATGAAGACAAACAAAAACAAAGATGCGCTTGTAAAACGGTGTTTATACAATCTTGGTATTAACCAGTTGGAGTCTGAGGTGTAACAGTGCATGCTTCAAAGTCTAGCACAAACTGTCTTCATGAACAAGATATCTTAGAGTATTTCTTAATACAGGATACAAAGTGAAAACAAGAGCACAGGTAGTGATTTATATGAGTTCCTTAAAGTTACTTAACAATTCTAGGATATATCATTCTTAAATCCTTCCCTTCAAAGAATGCACACATTAAGTGGGTGCAAGTTTCCATGTAACCTGATAAAGAATACATAACTGAATCATTGGGCCACAGAGACACTGGACTTAGTGACCAACAAAACAATTCAATACTGTGTACATTGTCAGTGGTGAAACTTGTCGGTCTTATGTAATGGCATGAAATGTATTCGGTAGGTGTGTTGTCATAGGTACCGAAAAGCCACGTCCTAATTGGTGGTTCACCACTCCGTTTCGATGAAAACGAAAGTTTTTGAGTGGATTTCGTTTTTGCTTATCATTGTTTTTGTTAGACTGAAAACCTATTCAATGTGTTTCATAAGGTTTCCCATTTGGGAGAGCTTTGCGTTTCCCCCAATCATGAGAGACTCCCGGACTGACTACCCTTGACTGCTCACACAGCGAGCATGTGGATGTTCCACATTGTTCTAGAAGACTGTTGTTTTCATTGAAGTCAAAGGTTATTTTAGGTCACGTTGTGAAAATTTATAAGTATGATATATCAAGAACAATAGCATTAAGTTGTCTCATAGCTAACATGTAGATGTCCTACACTGAATTTAATTCTCCAAATTTATGGTGAGAGTAAAGGGTCATTTGAGGTCATTGGAAGTCAAAAAAAAAAAGAACGAGAACACGTCATATTTTGAGAATTAAATCATTGAAAGATCTCACACGTAGCTTCCGCATTGTCCTAGTTGAGTTCAAGAAGTGCAGTGGTATTGATGAAAGTAAAAGGTCATGTGGGGTCACCAGAGATCAATTAAGAAATCTTTGTAAATATGATAACTCAAGAGGGGTAATTTTGAGGGCACTCATACTTTGCACTAAATATAGATGCTACAAGTTTGTTCAAGAATACTGCAATGCTTAGTGGGGTAAAAAGTCATTTGAGGTTACCAGAGGTTAAACTTTAAAGTCTTGCGAAAACGGGACTGTGCTTAAATACTATCAATAGCACACGGAAGGTCTTTCATCCTGCCGACACCCACCACTCCCTTTTATGACCTAACAGCACCCTGCAGCGCCCAGTACCCCCAGACTAAAAGAACCTGCCATGCTCTTCTGTTTTTCATTTTGGCAAGGAATCACAGAACTGACGTTCTGGTTTTAGATCGTGTTGAATCTGTAGAGGGGTTGTACGATGAGATAATTGGTGATTACCGGGATCGCATAGGGCCTAGGAACATACCTGTACTCAATTTAGCAAACCATCTTCGCCGGGTACCTGCGAATCGCACCGAAAGCCTAACATCCTACGACATGTGGACAATGTCCTACAAAGGAAGGAAGAACTTGAAGTCTCACAATCATAATCAGAAAATAACGGGTTCAATATTTTCAACATCAATAAATGGGGAAATGAACGTCGTGCAAAACGAAAAAGGTATTGGCAGAGTGACAGCTGACGGTAAGAATTTTAGTACCCGCAAATCAAGCAGAAAACCATACACTCAGTTTAAAAAGGAGCAAGTGTACCATCCCTTTGTTGATGCTTTACCGTTTTCTGTTCCTGGTGCGGGGTATCTCCACCCCGGTAAAAATCCAACAGAACAACGCTCCTTGCGAAGCGATAAGGTATTAAAAAATCCAAGCCTTAAGAGATTACGCCTCTCACTGGTCTGTGCCATTAGGTCTTGGGCAAGAAAGCAGCTTTAATCTCAATTGTTTAGAAAGAACTTTGAACAAACACCTGGAGTAACAGGTTATCAATGTGCAAAGGCAGATGCGTTGCATGGGGAAGATTCGCGGCGTCAGTATTCCAGGAGCTTTCAAATTAGACTAGAACACTTTCATTAAATTTTAACTGTGAAGAAGCCAAAGTTCTCAAAATAGACTAGCATGAAAAACGTGGATAAAAAAAAGAAAAAAAAAAGAAAACTTTAAGAACATGTAATGTTATTATAGACTGACAAAAAGGTACAGAATCCTTAGGTTTACATGAAATGTCTGCTTGTGCATGACGGTTCATTCGTCCCAAAATTTCATTTAGGACTAAATATGGGACTGGGTTGGGGGGGGGGGACTGGAAATGGTTTAGCTCCCCGAACAACTCTGCTCGCAATAACATCTGCTGAATATTTTTGTGTCTTGAGATAGGATGATGTTTAGAAAACGTAAGGTACAGTTTCATGTCGTGAAGTAAGAAGGGGCTTAAAATCACCGCTAGGTTTGCGTTAGCCCGCTGCCTGAAAAAAAGTACAAGCAATTGATATGTTCAATAAATTTCGTATTTTTACTGGATTGCAAAAACAGTTTAAATTCTTCCCTTTCGGCATTACTTCAGACCCCCATACTCAAAGACGGTTGAGAGAGGACCCTTATTAAAATGTATTTATCATGAAACGCTGTAAGATGTTTCTAAATGACGTCGGAAGTCCTTGAAGCTAAATTGATTTCCCTACATTGGTTATTTTATGCTATCTCAGACATCGTGAAAGGCAACTTGCATTAATAAATAACGATAAAGTTGTTATGCGTAAATTTGTGACTGCATTAAGTAGATTTGTTGATCTAAAAGAGACTAGCCATCAGTGTGTCAGATAGCAGTTTCAGTGGTTATGGTTTGGGTATTCTTTTTTCCTTTGTATATTGACCAAATTTATTACAACAAATGTGTGTCAAACAATCAATTTAATTAAAACGTTTGATGTTGCATTTTATCCTCGTACGAAGCTCTTGAATTAACGCCTGCTATTTTGAGGACCAGCAGAATACGTGCGACTGTGATATTTAAAACAAAATAATAAAACTATCCCGAAAATGCAGTACAGCAACATAGAAAATGAGGTTAACATCTACTGTAGGATAAATCAAGCCAAAATATGCTTCAAACGACAGATTACACCTGCATCTTTAAAAACTTTGACAGTAAACATGCATTTTGTAGCACAAATTATACTTAAAAAAACAGCATATGTGGCACCAGATTGCATGTAAAGACTCCTAATTTTTAAAAAATTTTCAAAAAAATCCCCTTATACCCCCAGGCCCGCGATCACTAATGCCCTTTTATTTTAGTTCCTAAAAATACGCAAATTTTGTAACACAAACTTTACTTTAAAAAAACAGCATATGTGGCATCAGATTGCATGTGAAGACACCTGATTTTTAAAAAATTTTAAAAGGGGAGGGGGAACACTCTCCCCTCAGACCCCTCCCCCAGGCCGGCGATCACTCAGTATACTGCATGCCCCCTCTTGAGAGAAATCCTGCGTACGCCACTGTAAGGGATACATTATGCTTTTGATGACGTTATCAGCACTTAATTAAAAACCTTCAAACCGCCAGGGATCAGCATATGACCTAGAAAGAGTGGTGCCTCATTTACCGTTGTAGGCTAGCTTATCATCAGGGTCCATTGTATTGAAAGCTATTGATAATGACAAGTGCAATAAGGAAAAAAAAAACACATGCACACAACTAAACTACTTTTATTGAAGTCAATGTTCTGTCCTGCCTTTAAAATATTATGCTGAGCAGTAAAAGTTTATAGTTGAGTATCTGTGAGAGAGAGAGAGAGAGAGAAAAGTTTATAGTTGAGTATCTGTGAGAGAGAGAGAGAGAGAGAAAAGTTTATAGTTGAGTATCTGTGAGAGAGAGA
>WURT03045047.1:6095-43232 GCA_009936505.3 Holothuria glaberrima
TGCATTTTTAAATGTTGTGAAGGCTTCAATTGCTACTTTAAATCTTTTCAATTTCGTAACACATTCATGGACAATGCACCCATTTACAAAGATTTTTTTCAACATAAAGAGCTCTTATCATTTTAGTATTATCCAGTAGGTATTTTAAATGATATAAACAATAACATTTCATGGCGTGACCGGACAATATCCCCCTCTCTCCGACAATACCCACCTTAATACCCTCTCCTGCACAACTCTGAAGGGATATTTTCCCAACTCGGAAAATTCCCACCTAGACCATTTTATCTCAGACAGTTAACACCCTAGACAATCTCATTTCTGAGGGGTGATCTTTCGGAGGGGTAGTTGTTTTGGTTGGGAATTGTCTGGGGGATTGTATGTGGGAAGTCGCTCGGGGGGAAGGTTGTCAGGGGTTGTCCAGAAACCTTTCGCTATACGTGTTTTTCTTGAGTATGGTACTATTCCGACTGTTCCTTTTCTGATGAAGAAGAAATCAAATGCTAATTTGTTAATCACATAATGATACGATAGGATCATCACACAATAACAAAACAGCCCAGTATCTGCTTACATTATGCAGATTATTTTCGGCTTTATGTTTCGACTTAAAATTTTATTTAACATTAGATTCGAGGAAAAAAAACATCAAAGAAAAGTCACACAATTTTGAGACCTACTCCAAGCACTATTATTGTAAATTACTTTTTGTGGTGGCTCATTGATTGGTCGAACCTGCTAAGCCCCTTAGTCCGGCCAAGCCCCCTTCCTGATAACCTGCAGGGTTAGTGTTCAGTATTACAATGTAGGTAAGGCGTTTAAAGATATCATAAGAACATAAGCAACAAAAGTATGTGCGAAAGACATGCATAAGAAACCTACTGTGATGAGAAAATTAATTCTGAAGAGGAATTCGACGAGTTTCCTGATCACACTACAAGTTTTTTTTTATGATTTCCTTAATAAAGAGCATAAGCAGTCGCCTCAAACTTATTTTGAAATAACAGCTAAATCTCAGAAATTCCTTATTATTTCGCTTCCAAGTATCTCTCATGATATTTCAGGACTTAAATATTTCATATTCAAGGTAAACCAAGGAGTTACTCCTATTAAATTTCAGAGTTCAGTTAAAAATATTGGTACATGATTCTCAAGAGCCATTCATAAAATGCGGTCGACTACTGCACTAATCCAATATGGAGTGACTGCATTTTCCCTTAAAGCGTCTGGAAATGGCAGATGTACGTTACAATATTACTGCAAATTAAATCAAGAGATCAAGAATTACTACTGGACAAGTTCAACTCAATAAGGACTCCACTAAGACTCGACTCTTAACTCCAACTCGATCTTCATAAGCCTCGATTTGACTCGAGACTCTGCTCAAGTGACTCAAGTACGACACTATAATTTCACGAATATTGAAATGTTCAACCAATTCATTTACAGATTTGCTTGTGTAAGGTGACATCGCTCTACAACCCTGGATAAAATTACCCGGGACGAACCCTCATTCCCCACCTCAGTGTTGGTTTCGAAGGTGAATGAAAGTTAGGCGCTGAAGAAAAAGCGCGTCCTTCGTTTTCTCAACAATAAGTAAGGGGTGAAGGGGAAGTTACGCTAAATAATTGTCCAGGATTGCAGATTATTTAGCCTATCTAGCACACAGTCTGGTGAAGAAGGGTGCCTTCAAAAGTGCTTTGGCGGGGTCTATTTATGTAGAAGTAACAATACAACAAAGGGTAAATTAAGGACAGTTTCCTTCTATTTCGCTAACCTCTAAATTATAAAACTGAAAGAATTTCATGCCTTACATGAACTGATGCGTAAATCAGATAATAAAAGATATTCTTTGATCATTCCACCACTCGTATTAATACGAGACAGTTAAAATTTATTTTAGTTAGCACTCCGGTGAGATAAGTTTCAGCTGTTCCCTCTCTCCTCCTGTGGGATTTTGTCCTCCATCCGTACATACTACGTCCCTATATACTACGGGCGAGGATAACTATAGTCTTATTAAGCCTAACTGAAACCGTACTGGCCCGCAACATTTAAAGGGGGGACACAATCACATCATTTTAAGTTTCCATACAATATTTTACGAAATCATAAACCTTTTTAAAAAACGATTAAATTTAATCAAGATTGTGGTCAAGCACTATCCAGTCGTGGCCATGGATTATCCAAAGATTTTTATGCTAAAAATAATCAGAAATCCCGGCTTTATCATAGATCTACATCAACTGGCAGACAAATATATTGTCAAGTGGTTAAAAACGAGTCATGCATGACTGAGGATACCCGGGTACACTCTAAATTTCGAACTACATTTGGTTTTTAATACTGGTTGGACGGAAGGTTAATTAAAAGCGGGAGACTACTTCTTCCAACTCTAGTCGGAGAATTCTTCTCCCACCACAAAAAGTTAAAGAAATCATTGTCCCATTGCTCCTCCGTATATTGTTACCCCACCCCATCCCCCCATCCCCATCGAATGCTCTCCTCTCACTACGGACACGGATCACAGGAAGTTCATAGATTCGAACTTAGGCCCAAGTTGTGGGAATCATTTTAGAAAGCCAGACAAAACGGCAGAATTAATTCGCGGAGAAAGACTTTGCCGGGTGTGAAACTGAAGCCCTCTAAGCTGGAATCCTGTGTCCTGTTTCACTATAATTACAAATTTAACAGATTGCAAAGCCGTGCAAGACCCATATTCAGTTAAGTTTTATTATTTATTAATTTCAACATTGCGGAGGGTAAACTCGGTTAGCGGAACGCTAATCTCATCCGAGGCGCAATTAAAAAGATTGAAACAATAAAACAAAATAGAATGAAGCAATTTAAAAAAAACGAACAAGATAAAAAAATGAAAAATATCAAAACTCTAAAAATACTTTAAACCTAAAATTAAAACAAGCAGTATAGTAAAAACAAAAGCCAGAGGCCAATCAGCACGACAACTAACTTGAGTTTGATAAAGAAAATACAACATACAGCCATACAAACATACAAACATACAAACATAAAAATAAGTCATAAACATCAGAAAAATTTTCATAAAAGACGTTTAAAAGAGGATAATGAGTTCTTATTTTTACACTGAAACCATCTTTGATCACATTTGATCAAAAGAAATTATTCATTGCACTTCATGTAAATCCTGCAGCAATCATCCCTTCTCAATTGCCTTTTCAAGAAGGGTGTCCTTTATCATTACAGGTATACCACCAGTTTTAGATTTCTTTTCCTTCATTGAGGTTGCCCTTTTGTAATGCAAAGAGGTCACTTCCCTGAAAAACATTTACAGAATGACAAAAATTATCAATCCAATCAGATATATCTCCGCATGCAAAACTGTTTTTGAAAACATTTTTTTAATGTGATAATTAATATCCTCCAAACAAAACATGCTATTGGGATGCAATTTTTTTATTTAATACAGAAAAGTTTCTTTAAGAAACCATCACATTTTATTTCCACGATATGGTTTAAATTCATCGAGTGATCATGAATACCTTTTCTTAAAGTGTTTTATAGTCGGCTAGTTTCTGGATAAGGAAACACTAGAAAACACCCTTGTTAAATGAAAAGAAAAAAACAAGTTTCTGGTCAAACATGGAATTCTGATTAAATTTAACCAGTAAAATGTTGTTTTTTGACCGAGATTTCTCAACCACTGTCATTTTACTGGGAAAATGTTGATTTTTGACGAAGATCTCTTCTTATTTATTTACCAGGACATGGTTAAATAATCTGTGACCATTATCTCGGTAAAATCCAGGGTTTAATATTATAACCCATCTGTTAAACCAAATTATCATAACCAATACCTCATACACAATAAATGAATAAAGAAATTGAAGATAGAAATGATCTTTCTTTGAAGTAAAAAGGGAGTTGTTCACTTACGAAGAGACACATGGGAACACCACTAGCTTTTTACACTTCTCTCTCTCCGGTTTATGTATTTATTTATTAAATCTAGGCATTTGGAGCAATATTGCATTGGTTGAAGACCTCTAATTTTTTACAAGGGATACTTGTTACCGGTTCGTTCAAATAACCAGAAAGCCCAAAGGTTTAGTGATTCCTTGCTGAAAGGGAAAATGATTCGTTGGACTGACTCGGTTCATCCCTCATACCTATACTTCTTGACTTCTTCATTTTCTACGATATTTTCACAACTTTGACCTCTGCTGACCTCATATGACCTTTAACCCCCACCAAAAATATGGTATTTGTAATCATGCTATAGTCACATCATCCTTTACACGTGTTCATAATTAGGTAATTGAAATAAGAATTATTACCGCAATAGTAATGCTTGTGAAAGAAATAATTTTTTCTCTATAATTTTATCTTTGGAACGGTACAAAAATTGAACCTTAACTTTTCGTTTGTAACCAAATACTGGGCACAATTGGAGGTACCGCCCACTATCTATCTAGTCCACGAGGTTTTCGTAGTTTCACCTCTGATGACCTCAGATGACCTTTTGGGTTTCGGTTTTTGACCACTGACAAGGGCGTAGCAAGCGGGGGCCGGGGCGGCAGCCCCTAGCGAAAACTGTGGGCGGAAGTATGCTTCAGACCCCCACACACTTTCCAAGGACGAAAATCCCTTATTTGTCTCTTCTGTAAAAAAAAATGTCAAAAATTTGATGTAATTTACCTAATTGCGTGTAATTTTAAGGTCCCTCAAATATCCAAAAATTTTCCAAAGGAATTGTCAAAAATTTTCAATAAAAAATGTCAAAAATTTGGAGTAGTTTACATTAAAGGGCAATTCTCATCATGCCAAACAGTTCCAATTTTCCAATTCTCCCATCAACGCAACTTGTAGCTCTTCCCATAGCTAAATAAAGCTCCTCCTTGTGCAGACACAAACCCATTTTATTGCTTAGGTAATGTCCTGGTGAGCATAAAAGGCCATAATGTGTAATCTAAACACTCTCTTTCTCTCTCACTTTGCAGTGTGTGGATCGTGAGCTACTCTACATCTTTTCGGTTTTCAAACTTTGGTGTCAAGCCTTAACCTAGAGCAGTCACCAACTGAGAATTTTTAAAACACCACACTAAAAATATACATTGGGATGACGAATATGTGCCTTTAATATTTGTCCAAAATGATGCACCAAATTGCATCCAAAGTCCCTCAAATATCCAGAAATTTTCCCCCAAAATTGTTAAAATTTTCCAAAAAGGGGGAGGGGACACCCCTCCCCTTAAACGCCCAGGACGGGGATCTGAGAAAATGTCAAGCCCCCAGTCTCGAACAGCTTTCTACTCCTATGACCTCTGATGACCTCAAATGGCCTTTGACCTCCACTGAAAGCATAAGGGATCTTCCTCTTAATACAATAGTATACAACTGGTATGAAAATTATCCGTCATTGCTGTCTTGAGATACCATGTTTACAAGCCGGGCGTCACAAACACACTTACATGCACACACATACACACACACAATCGCCCGCGTGGTTGCATAGATTCCCTTTGCCTTCGGCGACGAATCAAAAACTGATAGCTTGAATTTATGTTTCCCAAAATTTGACAAAGTGCCTGTAGAAGGCCACACGTTCGTTGAATCAGGATATTTCGGCTTTCTGTGGCTGTTCTGTTGGATGGACTATTTGAGCGTTCGCATAATCTGGCTTCTTTCTCTTGAAAAACCCAACCTAATCGGCAAAGAAAAAAGCAGAAAAAAATAGTAAATGTTTGCTTTATAACCTTTGGCAACATACAACCACCTAACGAAAATGATATTAATTTTCTCGTAATTGATGACAACGATATGTAAAAGTTGTTCGGAGGCAAAAATGTTTTAAAGTACGAAATGTTTTTAAAATACGAAATGTACTTTCCAAGACGTCTTAAAAATTGTTACAACAAACAATACGTATAGCTGGCACGACAAAAAATGTGACAAAAGGGCTACTAAAGGTCTCCTTCTCTTCTTAGATAAGAGTTTTGACCAAAGTTAAGAAAAACAGTAGTCTAAAACCGTTTCGATTGATATAACTCACATACTCAATGAGTGAAGTGAAGTATTCCAAAGGGTCTGCCCCCAAACATATGATTGGAATAGCCCTGTAGTTCTAAACAACATTGGTGAGTGCACTCTGATTGACATTACTTCAAACAGTATCACTCTGATTGGTCTGTCACTGTTCACTTGTACAGATACTATACCCAGACAGACTGCCCACATTCAGGTTGGATACGACCTTGAGCAATTTGGGCTCAGAAGAGGTTATTGTTGCTTTGTCTGGGAAGTGTACAATAAACAGGTGTTCTTTTTGAAATTGGGGAGGAGCTAAAAGTAAAATTACTTGGAAGAATTTTTACTCTTTGGGGTGAGATTTCTTGCCATTTAAGTGTCGGTAAGGAAACGTCCTCCGGTGTGGTGTTTTCAGGAATGCTTTTCAACACTATGTTATGCACATGTAAAATACTGACTGTGAGTCATTCATGGATTAAAGGTCTTGTGGCATGCCACCAAAAGAGCTGTTTTACTTGTCAGTTAAAGAATTAAGTCCTCCAATGAAAGATGCGTTGGAATTATTTCAATATCTTTTACCGTTCTCAAAATATACATCTTCAAAATTTGATGGTTTCTGAAGAAACTCATTGTCTATGCAAAAATAATGATGTGGAGTGTTGCACAGTGTTAAGATTTCTTTTGCTAACCCTTTATAAATTATCTCTTAATTACTGATCAGATGGATTACAGTTTGTTGAGTGATATCAATATTTCTGAAGGAAAGAATTTTAACTTTCATAATTAACCCCTCAGGGGGTAACAATGCTACCAGTGTCTTTGAAATTAAGGTTGAAAAAACAAAGGTTAACATGAGCCATATATGGTATGTCCATCTCATGATGTCCCATACTTGCATATTTAGCACATGTTTATTCATGATGCAAGTGTGATATAGAAACTACTCCGTAAATTGGTAAATATTTGATGGAGTGTAATGGAAATTGCGGCTGCTTTCTGAATATTTAATGCTTTTTACATCAAATATCCAATTATGTTATTTTCATGTCACACGACCTTTAACTAGCAGAGGGTTGCATTCAGTGGCAGAGTGTACTAATGTTTGAGACTGTATCTAGGGATATTTTCAACTTGCTCATTACTTTAAAATTCCTCTCAAGAACTTTAGAATTACCACCATAACTGTGATCGAAACCTCTAGGGTAAGAAGTTACTTTCTATCTAATTATCATTTTTGTATCTTACCTTCCAAAGTATAGCTGCTATTATGATCAAAACGACAATTCCAAGCGCTATGGACAGGATAAGAGCCCACAGAGGGACAGGTTGTGTCTCTAACGACGTCAAAGGAATTGCTTGTAAGGAAAGCTTCGAGGGAAAATATGCATGCAAAAAGTTCGATGGAAGTGAAAATTTAACAACTTATAAAGGTACATGTTAAAAATAGCCTTGTAACATGAAGAAAAGCCAAAAATTGTCGATAGGAACATTTTAACTCAAGATAAAAAAAAACATGACTTCAGTAGCTCATAAGACAAGATAGAACTTTAAATGGTTTAAATTACACTTAGTAATTGTAATTAAGAAAATAGACAAAGTTCCTGTCAGAATTTTCCTCCTAAGATTAAAATACAGCCCTCTATATGTATATTTTGCCTTTTAAAATAGTCAAATTTGTTGACAGCATAAATTTTCTGTCGTTCTGATTCTTTTATACTGCTCTTTAATGTTTCAATTAATCAGTCCTTTGTGATGAAGGAATTTGTAACTTTTACAGGCAATGTAGCCGTACAGCGGTGTTGGTATAGTGGATAACTCCTACTCGGCACTTCCGTATATCATTACATTATTTTAAGGTGTTGTTGAATCACCTGTTTAGGAATATCTCCATATGATTTCTCTATTAACAATTCAATTTACGTAAGTTCAGAAAGCGCTATCACTCTGATTGATCATACAACATAAAATATCCAATACATAAAACAGACGACCTATGGATATGGCCTTGAGCTATTTTACTAAGTACAGGTCATTTTAATTTTGTCCATGAAATACAGTCAGAGAGGGCGCTAGAAGCATACTTAGTAAGAAGAATTTTAATTGTCTTCGGGAAATAAGTTACCCAGTGTTTCATATTTCACATTTAAGGTTCATCATTGTGGAATTACAATTTCTTTACACCCTTAATACACGAAGTTCTTCTGGACTCAGTAGTCACCAGGTTTTGCCATTAACTTCAATCCTGAACTTGCATGTCTATAAAAACTTCCCTACAAGTCGGTATGAACTGAAAATTGATCTAAGAAGTTCACAAATGGGGAATTTTAATCAATTTTCCCTTTATTTTCGATACGTAAAACTCGAAAAGTCATGAAGGTTCCCAAGGATGAGTTTTGTGCCAGTACTTCCTACGAACCAAGATGTATTTAGCTGTTGTCATTTGTCAAAAGATTAATGATATTTAATATTTAATACTGCACGTGCTGACCGGAAGGAAACAAGGTATTAGTACGAAATCGTAAACAGTAAGAATATTACACAAATTGATGTCAACTGATTTTAAAAGGTTCTCTCACAGCTTACCTCTTTAGATATTTCGGTCGGTTTGCTTGGTTCTGTAATAATATAAGGCAAAGTATTAACGACGACGCGCGCTCTTGAAACAATGTTCCACGAACGAGGTTTTTCCTGGAGTTGAATAAAGAGAAATTTAATATCTCAGTTCAGTTCAGTTTCACAAAACTTTATTTCAGACTCAGTCCATTGACATGTAAAGAAGATGCATTTACAGAGTATGAAAAATAGGAAGAGACTGAGGAGTGATTACAGGAAGCTTGGAAAAGCTCATAGGAGTAATCACCCCGGAACATTAGAACAAATACAAGAAAAAAGGAACAAGGCTGACAAAACAAAACAAAACTATTAATGAGCGAAAATTAAAGTAACCTATGTATCATTGCTGTGTATAAATTAGATATTCTTTAAGCTTACGTTTAAAGTTATTTGATTGCATACAATGTCTTAAATAATCAGGGAAAGAGTTCCAAACTTTAACGCCTATGTACCTAATACTGAGTTGGGAAGACTTGAGTTTAAAAACGGGATAGAGATCAACGGCGTGGATCCATTTCCAAAAGTGGGGGGACTTTTCACTATTTGCGAATCGCCGTCCTGGGGAGGGGTTTAAGGGGAGGAGGTGCTCACGTAAGGTGGGCTAGATGCAAAATGGTGCTACATTTTTGCTATAAATTTGAATTGAATATATCACCAAGTATTTCTACTTTTTTTAGGAAGTTTTTGTTCATCTTGCTTGCTTAAGTGAATTTTTTACTTAATCAGAACTACACCTCGTGAAGTGAGTCAGCAGTAAATTGTTAGACTTTTCACCATTTACGATTCGCTGTCCTGGGGAGGGGTCTAAGGGTAGGGGGCCCCTCCCCTTTGAAGAAAGAATGAAGTTGGAAGGTGTCTATATAGCAAATGTTGCCATATTTGGGAGAAATTTAGCTTTTAATATGTAGTGTCAATTCGTAATCACAGTTTTAGTTTTCACCATTTTTGAAAAAGTGGGGACTTTTTGGCGATGTCCCCCCTTCCAAAAAAGTGAGAGGGACGCGTCCCCGTTCCCCCCCCCCCCATGATCCACGCCCATGACAGAGATATTCTACTCGAGAAGCGTGTATGGTGTGGATGAATTTCACTACAGAAGTGATAATGCCTGTTAAAGATAACAGGGCAAATGCCATGAACCCAGCTGAACGTTAACATGCCAGTGCAATAACGATTAAGACTGTATACAGAAAGAGTTTTACACTTAGCAAATAAAGGAGTGGTATGATGCAGACGGTGCTTATTGAAAATAATACGTATACATCTCTTTTGAAGAATAAAGAGTGGCTGGATCCTATAGTCGGTAGAGCACCGCCCCAGACATTAAAATAAGATAAGTAAGGGAGGATCAGAGTGTTATACAACATGAGGAGAAAATGTCTAGGTAGAAGATGACGGCTAAGAATACCGACACCCACAGACACTTTATTGCTGATGTAAAGAATATGATCTTTCCAAGAGAGATGTTGATCAATAGCAACTCCAAGGAACTTAGAGATACTTGAAAGCCTAACTTTAACGCCACAGAGCTCAATATGATAGAGATTAGCAGGAAATGGCTTAGAGGGGGATCTAAAAATTACAGAGGTAGTCTTCTTGACATTAAGTGATAACCTGTTAACACAAAATCAATTGCGTACATTCACAAATTCATGCTGAACAGTTTCAGCTAATACGTCTAACTCAGGACTTGAAAAGAAGAGATTTGTGTCATCAGCATATGAAATTATGTGAAGCCTGTTACTGGCTTTATACAGATCATTAACATAAATGATGAAGAGAAGCGGACCTAGAATCGAACCTTGGAGGACACCACAGGGAATAGGCTTGGGATTGGAATTAACATTGTTGATTGTAAAAAAATTGATGACTCTTAGAAAGGTAACTCTTAACCATCTGAGGGCTCTGCCTCTAATTCCATAATACTTAAGTTTACTTAGGAAAATTGTATGATCAAGAGTGTCAAATGCCGTTGAAAGATCAAGGAAAGTACCAGAAACAATGATTTTCCTCAAAGGCATTATTTACAATATCAGAGAAATGAATAAAGGCATGAGATATAGAGCGACCAGAGAGAAAACCAAACTGATAGTTGACATTATTCCATTATATAAGAATGACACAAAATAGTTATATAAGAGTTTGCCAAACCTATTTGAACAATATTGGTGGATTGGTGTTATAAGCGAAAGAGGTGGGGCAGGGGGCATATGCCCTCCCGATTCGGGTAAAAATAGTGGATCCATTCGGGCAAATGAGACAGCCAAGAAAATAAATTATGCCTTTTTTGAGGGCAAAATTTGAGCAACTTGGTCCAAAATTCTAGATTTGGGTAAAAATTATTCCTGCACCCCCGGAAATACTGAAATATTGACCCCCGTACTCCTATGATTGGTGATGCGTCTGTCTTAGAGATATTTAAATTCCTAGTCGCCGGGTTTGTTATATATGAGCATGGATAGTTAGTGAATCTGATTTGATGATAGTTGAAGCGTACGAATGGTAAGAAGTCTTTCACTCTACCCTTTCTTCCTCCCGGACAGAATTTAATGTAATCATTTAGGAGCACGTGACACAATTACATCCCCACGTGGTGGATCAATGCAATGCATTTAAATGCACAAGCCCTGTGCCCCTCCAAAATGAGTGGGGCCCGAAAAAAGATGTCAGAAGGCTGGATCTCTCAAACTAACGACAAGCACTAATTAACCGCTTAGCTTAAGGGACGCTCCCACAAGTCTCGCAGCCCTACTGGAAAACTTAAAATGAAAAAATTTTAACTGCTTCCCTATTTGAAGCCCCCTCCTCTTTATGGAATGTTGTAGCCCATAGCGCCCCTACACACAAATTCTGATTACACTAGTGACAAAGACCCTTACAGAACCCATCATTACAAGTAAAGCACTACAATTGAAAATATTGTACAAATAAATAAGCTTTAATCTTACCTCAAGTAAATTTTCAACCCATAATCTAGATTCCATCTGTAAAATAATATTTGTGGCGTCCTTTCTGAGATTTCTTAATTGACACGTAACTTTGACACACCCTTCATTAGTATCAGAACAGTTTACAGTGGCTTGCTTTGACGCTTTCGCAGCAGTCTTTGCCAAAGCCGTTTTTTCATCAGAAGATCGTTTTTTACGCCGACTTAAATCCGGGTCCGTCGATTTCTCAGTAACCCTTGTACTGTTCAGAGAGTCATCTTCAAGCTTTCGATAAAGGAAAGAAAGAAATTATAATCTCGGAAAATTTTCCCCATTGTCGCCAAGTTTTCTCTTTCTTCACAAAGTTCCTTCAAGAACCGAAAACAAAACTTTCTCTAAGAGTTGCGATTTGTAGAATCGTGGAAAAAGGTGATCCACTTTTCAACAAGGGATACATTACATGAACTAAAATAAGATTGATTAGATCTAAAGAAGAAGCCGTAGTGTCACTTACCACTAAATTATAGGGGTTTAACGCTCCTTGCTCATACGTACACGACTGACCATCACTAATAGAAACGGCAGTCAAATAGAGTAGGAAGTCACCGTCATTAGTTCTCAACGGCCATTGCACTTCAAGTTCTGCTATTGAGATTTCGGCTGGACCAGCGTTTTGAACCTAAAATGTAAAACGGATTGCTTGAGTTTGTTTTACATTTTACAGCACAAACCTGTAAGTTTATTACGACATTGTTGAACAATCTCTCCCATAAAAAGTGGATACTAAAAAGTATTGTCTTCATAAATCCTGTGTGGCTAGTGACAGATTTGAGTAGATTTGTAGGTATGGTCTGTATGCAAACCTCTCGGTTAGTTTGTCAACGATGCTCCCATCAGCCTAATGTACAATCTGCTTTGTAGGTATCGTTGCTCTGAGCTTTAGGAAATTTTCAACCAGCCTTATGCTTACACAGCTAGCTTTATTGAAGTAATCAGCGTACATATTAACAAATTACTCGTATAACTGTGCGTTAGAGGACTATCTGCTTTTTGTTAAGAATCAACACTGTGTCCTACTGGTAGAATGAATTTATTTACAAGTTACGTTAAATTTTGTTTACATTTTCAAGATATCTATGATTTAGAGTCCGTTTCAAGGCTTTTGCTTTGTCAGATCTGTATTTGTAAGCCTACATGGTTCACTCACATACTCTTAAACGCAGACATAGACATATAAGGTGGGAAGCGACATTTCAAACCACCCCCCGCCCCCACTGAACAAGGAAATGTTGCTTTCAAGGCACCGGCATTCCATTTTTAGGACAAACTTCATTTCATTTTTTATGACGATTTTTATAACGCAAACACCTTCCGCCCCTTGAGCAAATTCTTATCATACACCTATGCGTACAGATCCTGTCGTGCATGAAGGGCTTTCATAGTTTGTACTTGTCCCCTTGATATACTTCGCTTCTTAATATTGAGTTTCAGTTTGTGTTAAATATGAAGTTCAATACAACAATTTTACAAGAAGGTGGCAGAGGACTGAAGAAACAGAGCCTTTACGAGCAATCCCCCTTTACAAAACGATAGAATGTTCACGTGAACGAATACGCCTAAGTTAAAGTTGTCTTCACAGGATGCTAATTTGTAACACATTTCTACTTAATTGCTCATTTTATTGACAAAATTATTTCGTAACTCCTTTATTCACATCCCTTTGAGTTAGTGCTTACCCAGTAAGTATGAACAACTTTGTCGCCAATTTCTGAAGCATATGTGTAGTTACTCTTGGGGAGACCTGTATCAGTATCGTTAAATATTACTTGATCCACGTTTGCCGACCTGATGGGAGAGAATTGACAATAAATGATCTTTTTCTCTTCTTGGTTAAGAGAGTGTAGATGGTAGAGTACAGGCAAAGATATCAAGCAATTACCTATGCATCTCCTTCTTATAATCTCAGAGTTTTAGGTAAAATATTAGTTAAATGTGGAGGAAAAGCCCATTGGTCACATTGTACCTCTAACATCCATTTGGTAATAATTAAACCACTATGACAAATGAATGGTATATGTCTAAAGCAGAAATCTCGCAAGTAGTATGTATAAACGTTCACTCTAAAAAACGTCGGGTTCAAAATGAATGGGAAACCGAAAAAGGATGAAATATTTAACTAGTTTCGGTTCAAAACTAATAATTTTTTTCAAAATGAACCAAATCTAGTCAAATATTTGACCAGATTCCGGTTTAGTGCCCATTTAAATGGATTCGGTTCAAATCTGAACTGGACGTTTTTAGAGTGTAAGACCTTTGAAAATCACGAGGACATGACTTTATACCTTATGTAAATTTATAGTGAAGGTTTACAATATAAAAGTTCATCTAACTGAAGCAACAAGCTTTTGCATAAGGATCCGTGATCCAAAGTAAAATACAAACACATCTGTTATAATTTTAAGTTTACTCACCCTTCCAATGTTATTCCAACTTTCGGCTTAAGGTTAAAGGTCAGAGTTTGGTTGTTATCCGATTGCCACCTGGTGTCTTCCTGTGTTGTACTTAACACAAAACAAAATAGAAGAAATTATGTCAAAAATTTGGACGTGTGGACATCGGTAACCATGAAATCTGATATTTTGTCACTACAACTTATAAGAATCTTCTACTAAGGGTCAATATTTAGATAACAATGTCTAACAAAATTAAGAAAATATGTAAAGTTCAAAGTTTTAGGATAACTTTAAAACAACTATGGTAACTTGCTGACTGGACGTTCTAAGTTCATTCACCTGAATTAGAGTCTAATGAAATGAATACACTGTGAAAACTCAGTTCACTAAACTTGGAAATGTCCATGCAGCAAGTTAACTTCATGTTTTTAAAGTTGACTCAACCTCTGAGGTTTAGAATAAATGTAGATAAGCCAATTAGCTATTAATGGAAACTTACTAACAGTGTTTGTTCTTCATTTTGTTAATTATAAGTTGTGGTGGGTCTTCTAATCGTTTTAAGCGAAACAAAGCAACAGTGTTTAGGCATTCGATTAAAAGTTATGTTACTCTCTTTCAAAATCTAGGAACTTACCTATTGGCCATCAAGCCTATTGTTAACGATTTACGGTCTCCGGGCACGGATTCAATTTGAAGTTGCATTTCGAAAACAATTTCCTGGGAAAATACAGAAATGTTTTGATAAAGTGTCAAAAATTGAAAAGCCTTTTGCAAACTACAGCGTTATCCATTTCACCTCAGCTTAAACCAGTCCATGCACTATGGTCTACTTTTTAAAAGATTCTTTAGGAATTTTACTGTTCTACTGTAAACGCATAAAAAAGTTCAAACTTTCTATGACAATTCCTTCAAAAGTTTAGGATTCTGACAGAAATTTTATAAAAACGACAAGTAAGTTCGTATAAATTCTTAGGACTTTTCTATTGTGTTGTATAAAATTATGTAAGTGCAATTTGTCCAGTTCGTAGCAGAATATGGTTCAAATTAGTCAAGCTGCCATAGCAAGTTCAGTTCTGTATATGCGATATCATTAAGTCACTTAATTTTAGGACGACAAGAAGAAAACCAACGCAAATAACTTAAGATATATTATATAAATAGGTGAAAACATTATAAGACTTACTGTCTCCTTTGGTAGAGGGTTCCCAATATCACAGACCACACTTCCAAGCTCCCCACGATGTGTACATAATATTGATAAATCCTTAAAATTTGAAACAATTGGAAACATAGATGTGTGAAGATATGGTTTACAGTAATCCTCAGATAAAAACATACAGATGATTTTTGTCACTTGACCCTCGATTGTGTTGACCCAGATGCCATGAGTGTCAAGGTAACAGATTATATCAACCACTCCCCTCCCTTAGATCTCCCACAGACTATCTATCCAGGGGTACATTATCCCCTAGGTCTAGTCATTGACTGAATCATCCCCAGAATGTTTTACTCAGGCGATTATTTAGAGTATACCTCGCATAAAAAGCAAATTAGGAATGATAAGAAGAGTGTCTCACTGGTTTAATAGCACTTTCAACCAAATTGGATTAAAATTAATTTTCTTATGCTGATCCAGTCTTTCAAACGAAAGCGTGTAAAGACGGGATAGTTAGAAAACTGAAAAGTTAGAAAAGTGTGGGTGATTTAACCTATCTATACGTGCAGCCACGTGAGCATTCTTGGAACATGTGCCCCAAAACCGTAAATAAAATCTCAACATTTGAATTCCACTTTCGTGAAATGTTTTCCTGGTAAGTGGGGCTAAAGTCCACTTTGAATGATATGTACTTCTACGCCAGAGAAATTGCGAGCCCAATGGCTTGCCATAGTAGCGCTACTCCCAGATTGTGAAACTATATTATACGAACTAAACGCTGTTACTAGACTTACAGATTTGATAGGTCGAAAGGATGACAGCCTCGCCACATCCGGTACTTCTGCGTAAAGATGCGCGCCGAACGCCTCGTCTGCAACGTTTTCCACCGTAATCATAAGGTCCACTTGTGTATTGTCTCCAAAGTACAAGGTTCTTTTGTTGCTTTTTGTTAAAATAAAGATGAGAACAAGAAACTAAAGGGACCACATTTTGAAATATCATTTACACAAATGGATTTTTTCGAAGTGAATTAGCTAGTTATGATATCAAATTATTTCTGTTAGAAAATTAATAGATATTTGCACCTTGGCCACTCCCAGTGTAATTGCTGCAAAAATTCGCTCCGTAAAAGTAAACTTGTAAAGAAATGTTTATGAAAAGTTTATAGGCTCAAGTAACTTGAGGATGACCGGGCCGTCGAAACGAGGGCTGGGGCAGCCACCAGTTATTTTCAGTCTGAACCTTTTTTTCAACAATTATCATGCAGTGCCTCAGAACGACCAAATATTACCTTACTAAATGTAACCGTCCCTCCCCTGGCTTATTTTAATATTACTTTGGGCTATATAATTAAATTGAACAGTGTTGTCCTATATATAACTCCCTATAACTACTCCGTTTGAGGAAAGCGATATCGAAAGTTGTATGGGAGCCACTTGAGTAAGTGTTTTACATTTTTGACAATTTTGTGAGCTTTTAGTAAATTATTAAACGGCTGTCAAATTAACAATTTGCCTAATCTAAGCTCATGTATGGTTTTATTAGTATGCAAATCGGCTCTAAAGACTAATTAAATAGTTTATGGACAAAATCCTTGTTTGCAGGTCAAACTGTAAAGGGAACACCAAATAGAATTTATTAAAATATAATGTATTATTATTTTTATTATCATTATTATCATTATTTAATTTATATATAGATAATTATTTATTTATTATTTATACTAAATACTTAATTTATTTTTATTATTATTTAATATTATTTAAAGCGCTGAAACTGATCTTCCATTCCCGTAAATAATTAAATAGTTATTAATTATAATAACTATTACATATTATTATAATTATATAATTAATTAAATGAATAACTAATTTCCATCAAGAGAGTATGTTCACACAAGTAAATGCACATCCTTTGCTTAGCCATAGAGTATCTAATAACACCTTCCTATATAGCAGAACAGATACCAGCCTTAGAGCTTTACCAATTTAAGAATCGATATATTTGCTCGAATAAAAGAAAGAAAAATTTTCATAATGAATTTATGGTGCTTTGTGTAATAAATTTGGGCTCAATATTTAATATAATTTTTGTAAAAACATAATGGTAAATACGTTAATTTGTATTACAGCAAATAAACCTTTCCCATTTAAACTGAAACCTGTATTTTGGTTCCAATGCCATTGTGAAAGTTGGGAATAAGTGGAGCTACATGTGCTACTCAAAAGTTAGTGGTATGAAAACTTTGTCGAACCTCTTTACAGTGAGAATCAAGTTTGGAGAACATCTTTCGTTTAAGCAATCGACGAAGAGTGGTATCTAAGCAGGAAAAAGATTACACGACAATGGTTAAGCCAATTAATACCTTACGGGTCATTGTTTATAGTAGTGAAGTAACGTGAAAATTTTAAAAATTATTCTATAGCCCCAGGACATAGTTACGTAAATTTTGAAAGTTTAGGTGAGAATGTGAAGTGATTTGCCCAACGAATAGTCGTAGGCTACATAAATGAAAGGCGGGTTGCAGCTGACAGTAAAAACATAACGGATGAGCTTCTCTAAAAAGAGTGTTATACCGATATGGCAAGTAGCCGACATTACCGATACCGATATTTAAGTTTTCAACATTAGCCGATACCGATATTTGGGAAATATGCATTCGACAACTAACCATAAGCTACGCGACATGGCAATGAAGTGTCGTTCCATCTTGATGAGGGTAAAACATTCGAACATGCATATAAATATACTCAATTAATGCACCATTTTTATGACATATGAGACGATAAATATTGATTAGATAACATCGTCATTTCAGGTAAACTTTACCGATACCGATACAGGATGCAAATGGGAAATATCGGCCGATACCGATGGTGAATACCGAAAATCGTTCCAACACTATCTAAAAATGGTCAGTTCTTAATTTCCTAGTTTTGCCCGTGGGTGTAAAATTCAAGAACAGCAGTGAGTCTTGCCTACGTAGCAGGCTGTACGGCATATTCCTTGTTCAGTCATGGTGGCTTTGGAAGCAGAGGAGCTGAGCAAACAGAGTCCCCTCAGCGGGGTACAGTGAACCAGGAGACGAAATTGATTGGCACATACTCCTTCCACAGAAATGAATCTCTGTGTCCCTTGCATTTGCAACGGTCTTATTAATGGGGATGGTAACATGTAGGGCTGTCACGATTCATCGATAATCGCGATAATTGCCACACTAGATTCCCGGGATACGATACTGGACATCCTTTAAGTATCACGATATCAAGAAAAGAGAAGAAAGTAGAAACAAACGACTGCATTGAGTTCATTAAGAATGTTTATAAACGTTTATTGCAGTTTCACATGTTTTCAAATACATGTCATGTTGGTAAAATAAATGGAATAGTTACAAAAAACTTTCAAGGAATTAAGAGTTTCAAATGTATCAAGTGTCCAAATTGAATGCATTCAGAGGTTGAATTTTCGTTGAGTAATATCGCGATACTACGATGTATCGCGATACTTTCGGTAGTGATAATCGCGATGCCATTCTGCCGTATCGTGACATCCCTAGTATACATGAAATAGACCTACCCCGTTAGACAATAGAATGGCTTTGTTTGAAAAAAGTTTTTCGCGCAGTCAATGCAATCATAAGTACATGGCCTTTTCTTGAATTTTATAGCGACTGCTAAAACAGTAATGAAATTAAAATCTTGGACGTCTCTCTTCGCTTGTTTACTCCTTAATCCTCTGAAAGTAGTTATTTTTTCAAATATTGTCATCTTTATTGCAAAATTTTTCCAATTGGCCCCCAAAAATGCAGATTTTTCTCCTTTAAAAATAATTATCTCACATTTTACACACGATGCAATATTTCGCGGCAGCGAGTGAGTATGACATAGCTTTATAATTTATAAGGTATAATTTGCTTATCATATAAGATAAATGTAACAAAACATCTCAAAATGAAATAATCAAGAAAACAAATAAAAACAGATTACATTATATTAGATTTCAAAAGAATGAAAACCCAAAAGAAATACTTACCTGTGCATCTTTAATTTTATTATGAAGGTCTACAACATGTGAAATTTCGCCAGGAGGTAGAGACTCCTCATCTATGATAACTTCAGCGGTAACCCTGACAATAATTGGTGAAACTTTGTCGATGATCTCATCCTGTGGACGACAGATGAATCCCATTAATCTTAAAAATAACCTTAATTATGTAAGCTAAATGGACGCATTAGAGAACCGTTATCGTCATAGTATCATCATCATCAGCAGCAGCAGCAGCAGCAGCAAGATTAGCAGCATTTGATAGCATTGACCAGCAGCAGTAGTAGCAGCAGCAGCACCCTGTCAAAACAGTTTTGTAGTATAGGAACTCCAGAACTTTTAAGTATAAGTTTACACATGATTAATGTTAAATTGTCTTCATTTTGTGTAATTGTTCAAGAAAAGAACTGTTAGGCTATGTGTACTTTTATTTTATTGCACAAGATATGTGTAATTATTTACAGTAATTTTGGGAAAGTTTTACTTGAAAGTTTTGTAGTTCTTATTCTACTTAGACTTTCTTTAAGCGTATTTCTTTGGGTGCAGTGGCAGCAGCTGCTGATAGAGGCAACAGCAGTGGAAACAGCAACCGCAACAGCAACAAAAGTAGCACAGCACCAACAGCAGCAGTGCTAGCATATCACAAGCATCGTAAATTAACATTTCGAGAGAGTAGTCCTTCAAATGAAGTAATGGCGCCATTTTTGAATAAAGTAATAGCGTCATTTTTCACTCCATAAAGTTACTCCCTTGTAATGTTGCACAATCCTATATTCCTTCCCGTATCCCTTTCTGGAAAACTAGCATACAATTTTGAAATTTCATGTAGTAGACCGGTACGTTGCAGGTTTACCCAACAGCTACTTGTCGAGTTCAGTGAGTTGACCAATTCTTCTCTAGTTTTCTGGTTAACATCATTAGTGCCTTGAGGATTTGCTCGGCGGGTGGCCTAGTACCCGGAGTGGGAGGCAGCAACCAAGGCCCCCCCCAAAAAAGTGACGACTTACCAAAAGCATGGCAATCCTGACACTTTTGGTGCGAGAGGTGTGCCGAAATTTTCGGGGTTTGTTAAGGGGCTAATTGAGTTGAAACTGATTATTTTTGACGAGTTTGAAGGAAATCATTGCATGGCAATGCTTCTAATTAGCCTCATTACTCCTGTATCATTCCATATAGTTACAGAAAGTGTGAGAAATTGTCGCTTTTGTGGACAGGGATTGCATATGATTGGTAAAAAAGTGTCTGGTCACAAATTTGTAATAAATGATTTTAATCATTAATTACCCTATCATTGCCATTTGAGTTGTGAGTCAGATGCCAGAAACTCTTAGTTTGACCATTTACCACAGAGATGTTACTAAATCTTAACAGATTTGAAATAAAACAATGAATTTTGTGAACCAACTCAATCAGCCCCTTTTAGAAGGATTTGAAAATTTTGGCGGTTCAAAAAGTAAATTTTAAAAATTCTAGGTTTATTGCAACAAAAATCACAAAATTAGGTTTTGTGGAAAATCTGCACTTTTTCTGAGAGCAAAATCGAGTAAATCGTCGGGGCAACAGGTCACCGTCGAGGATGAAATACTTGAGTATCCTTTAAAGCTCCCCGACGAAATCAGAAAGTTTCCCACATGTGGAGGGTCAGACTTCCCCGACAGGGGACATGTCCCCTCCCCCACACGGCGCCACCCCTAGATATCATTCTGTTGTGGGTTTACTTAAACAGGGTCATTGCAAGCCTGAGTTCTCTTTAAAACGGGGCGGCAATTTTGTCGTGTTTTGCGGCCTACGTTGCACCCCAACCGTACTTGGCGCAAAGTTCCTGTACGAGTTCGGAAAGCCACCCGAGCTCTTACTTGTTTACATTAGTAATGTGCATGTGAAATCATGACAGAATTCGAAAGAATTCATATGCCCGAAGTCAACAGTTTTTCTACTTTTCTTTTTCAAACAAGTGAGCAGCCATGTCCGCTCAGTGGCCTGTTGCGACGGTCATTTATTACAAATCGTTCAGATTATTTTAAACCTTTTCTTTACAATATGAACATTAGTCAGTGAGTCAATTATCTGTTATAAATAACATACCTTTAAATAAGCCCCAAATGAATAGCAGAAGTTTGGACCATTTTTGGGAATTCTGATTTTCTCCAGTTGTATCTCGCTTTCTGATGTACTCCCATTGTAAAATAAAGCCCTCGACGTTTGTTTCTCGGCATCCATTGTTATTCGAATATTGAAAACTTTGCGAGAAACGAAAAAATATTTTATCATCTCAACAAGAATAATAGAGCATTTAAAAGGTTGAAGAGTAAACTAAGACATTGTTTCTGTCTTAATCCGCAATCAATATCTGCCGTCATCTACCATAAATGCATTAAAATCAATTTTCTATTTTACCTTCAAAAGTGTTTGCTTAGATGTTAACTTTTGACGTTGGATAAAAGTAACTGCAAAAACCTTGGATTACATCGGGCCGATGCGAACTGTCTCGGAAGAATTTTTATGACTGGCTAACGCTTACCCTAATCCCTAACTAATCCCTTAACTGAAAAAAGGATACAATCGATACAATACAATGCCATCAGAAAATAACTTACGAGACAGTGCGCAACAGCTGATGACATATGAAGTTATAAAAAATTGTTGCCCATTTACTTTTCGATTATATCTACATATGTAGATATATATATATATATATGAATGTATGTATATATATATATATGAATGTATGTATATATATATATATATATATATGTATATATATAGTATAGGTAGATAGATGTAGCGACTTTATATGAATGAGTCAGTCAACGCTGTATTTCTATATACTAACTAACTAGGTTCTTGAGCGACTATTTAATACAGCGTTGACTGACTCATATATATATATATATATATATATATATATATATATATAGGTGTAAATAACCTTACAAGGAAGTAAACTCATTAAGTGGAACTTTAATACTCACAATAGGACTCGTCCGTTCCCAAACCGCTGTAGTTCAAACATGTCTTCCCCGAGAACCTGAGAACATTTAACAGAAGAGTGTTACTACTACTTAAAGGGCAATTCTTGTCATCCCAGAGAGTTGCAAGTCTCCCAACTAAGCAACTTGTAGCTCCTTCCATAACTGAATAAAACTCTTCCTTGTGCAGACACAAACCTATTTTATAACTTCAAGGTCATGTCCTGGTGAGCATGCAAGGCTATAATGTGTAATCCAAGCACTCTCTCTGTATTGTTAGGATTGTAAGCTAATGTGCATCTTTTGAATTTTCAAACTTTACTGTCAATCAGAGAGCAGTAACCAACTGAGAATTTTGATACCCCTACACTAAAAATATACTTTGGGGTGACGAGTGTATGGCTTTAAGTGTCATGTTTTTTTTTTTCCAGTAAGATAGCGTAAGATGAGTGGGAGCGTGACATGCGTGCGTAAGGAGTAAGATGACTATATACAAAGAAACAGTGAATCTCGTCTAAAATCTGCCACTCTTCCAGCTATCTTTCTATTTTCTAAAACTTATTGTGTATAAAATTCAAGAAGGATCTTGTTTCGTCATCAGAAGGAGTCCTTCGCAACACTGCCACAATTTACAAACATAGTTTCGCGTAATGTCCAAAAAATGCATAAGATGGTCAGAAAAATGTGTACCCACCCACTGACGAGTTTTTCTTGAAAACGAATGTTTCGATTTGTTACGTTTACTCCATTAGATGTGAAGGACATAAAGATGAAAGGTCGAACAACCGGTTTTGTCCTGTTAAAAAACAATGGAAAAGAGTTTGATTTGTAATAGAAACAACACGTTTGAATACCATAATATTAAAACAAGCACAACGAAACCGAACTTGAAGTGTACCTTAAAAGAAGCAAAACTTTACTTTTCATATGTGAAAGAGAACTAAATCTATGCATTTTGGTGAAACTTTCATTCAAATCGGTCATGTACTACTCGAGATATCAGCAAAAGAAGTTACTACATTTGTGACCAAAAGTGAACTTGAGGCAAGCGAGAGTAATATCACTAGGCAGCTCCCTGACATCACTTCCTCACATTGATAAGAAATGCTTTGTTTCCTTTGTTTTTTCAGTCTTCTGTGTTGAACTTAAAATTAATAGGGATAGGACCTCCCCATGGGGAATGTGGAGTTTGAAATTTTCCCATGCCTCTCATTCAATCACATTCCAATAACATTTGATTGTTAAGGAGAAAATTTGTGATAAAGTTTAAAGAAAAAGAAAAGACTGCTCATTAATGTGAGACTATGACATCTTATGTGCTTGCTTCAAGTTCACTTTGTGTTGAAAATGTGACAACTTGATCTGCTGATATCTCGAGAACCACACATCGGATTTCAATGGAAATTTCACCAGATTGCTTATAAGAAGTACCCCTCTAATATATCAAAACTTGTTTGAGCTTAGACCCTTCTTTTAAGTCAAAATTTCAAAAATACATTCTACAAAGCTTGAAAAACGCATCCAATTCTCTCCCTACAATATGCTTAGCAAGGGGAAAGTAAATGTTTCAAGTTCATATAAACATATTAATTTCAAAAGGAAACAAAGACAGGCAATGTAAGCTGTACAAGAAGGACATCACAAATCATTATGCAATAGAGTATATCCAAATTAAGTGAAAACATTTCAACATTTTGTTTCTCAGCAACGAAGTAAGCTATGAAAATGGGATTTAGATGACTGAAATGCATTTTTCAACCTCTAAAGTATATCTTTTTGTAATTCTAGACTTAACGTCCACTTTAATTATCCCTGGTAATATGGATAACTGCAACCCCATTATATACAGGCCCTAGATGGGCTCAGCTGGCTTACTGACCCTAGAGTTACGCTAAACTTTACGCTAAACAAATAAATAAGATATAATTTTCCCAGGTATCTATCCTTTATTTGTTTTTGAAGTATCCATATTATATTCTGAGTCCATACCTGGCTTGTCAGCGCGTTAATCCTGTTGCACGAGTCAGGATATATAATACACAGACTCAACTGCGTGTGAAATTAAAACTCCTTGGACATAACTTAATGCTTGCACGTGCGATTGTTGTTATTGTACCGTCTAGTGTTGATTTAACTACATCGATATTCCATTACAAAACACAGAGCTTCCTTATTAGCTTAAAATAACTGGACAAATTGAACAGTACAAGGTGATAAAAGGTCACTAAAGTAATCCACATTTGACGAAATAAATTTTACTTCTCTTTGTATCTATTCGATTAGTACTGGTTAATGCAGCGTGGAGAAGTGGTTTCTCTGTAACAGTTAGAAACCGATAACTAAAGTTTGATATAAGCAATTCTTTTTAGTACCGTCAGATATTATGCCTGCCTAAAGAAGATAGCGTAATTAGCCTTTAGATCAATGGTCCTTAATCTTTTCAAGCGTATCGCCCCTTTCACCATACGGGGGTGGGCAAACGCCTACCTTCCATATCCTTTCCAAGTGCTTCTATGAATGAAACGAAGCACGTGTTGAAATAAAAGTTCAGACAGAAGAAATTACTTGGTATCTTATCTTGCCCGTTTAAATTTAGTTTGATATCATTTTTAAAATCTCCCTGCACTGCCGTTCCTTGGCTGTTACCCCTCCCCCCCCCACACACACACACCTTAGTTGTGGAAGGCCTCCAGGGACGATACCGGAAACCATGATCAGCGGGTACGAATACAAACTCATTGCAACATGCTTCTAATCATTGTTTGCCAAATGAAGTGAACTTTTTACAATCCCTTTTATCAAACTTTGTACGATTATGTCTTCATTATACATAACAAATTGTGAAAAGTAACAAGACCAGGGAAGTATTTACGTAGCTGGAAATCCTCATACATGAAAACAACTTGAAAAAATCTGATAAATACTATTTCCAGAATCATCCCAGTATTTCCTTCTCCACTAATGAATGAAATAATAAAATTATTATTTCAAAACATATATAACAATTTTTGCAGATTTTCCTTCAGAAAATCTCTAGTTACAAATTTGTTACACCCTTCAAGTAGTTTCCTGCCTGCCTGCAGACACATGATTAATTTGAAAGCTGTTGACACAAAGCCACTTTGCCTTATACTTATAACAGTATAAGTTAAAAAGTCTTCAAGGAAAAGTGTGAAGTTTCATAGGGCAGACTTCCCCCCTCCCAAAGACCAAAAAATAGCAAAAGCAATATTTTAACATTTCCCCTTCTTTCAATTTCTCCGACCGACAAAAAGCTTTCTTTCCGGGCAAAGGCAATCTCCCATAAGCTGAATTCCGTAGATGGGATAGGCACATCCAAAATGATATCTGGTCTTTAGCTATAAGACTCAGCCAAGCCAATGTTATACCATGCACAGTTGCTAAACAACTGCACTTTTAGGCCATGTGTCTGAAACAATGTTGTACTCCAAACTGCCAGACCTCGATATTCGAGACCGGGAATATCCTTTCCGAGACCGAGATACCGCTTAAGAGACTGGAAACTTTTTAACTGAAGTTCTCGTCGACTTTTAAGACAATACGTTTTACCTTAGCTTCATGCTCTACAACACATGCCGTCCATAAATTCAAGTCTCACAATGCCGATACTGCATGAAGTGTTGCCTTCGACACCACTAATATAAGATAGTTCATGGCAGTGTGTTAGCGTACTTAACTTATCACGGGGGCCCTTACAAGGAAAATTCTGAAATACAACACTGCTAGATAGGATTTCCTGGCATCTAGCAGATGAGACAATTCACCAACTTTGTCGTAAACCTAAAGAGGCTAAGTGAGACCTACTCGACTTGTTGACTCCATTTTATCTCCAATTTATTGTATGCTAATTTGAAAGCTTAGCTAAGGGAAATACTAGATATCTTTCAAAGCCTGGATTAGATTTAGTATCTCATGTACTCAACCGCTCCCTGCAGCTCCTTGAGTCTTTTCGTCCCAACCCCCCCCCTCCGAGTTGTGAAAACGCCCCAGAGGGTGGTACCTCCCGTTGGACCCACTGCTTTAGATCGTAAATTCTTACCTGATCAAGATTACAGTGTCCGACTCGTATGATCCCACCAGTAAATCTAAGATTGAAAAACATTGATAAATGTATCATTATCACTTTAAATTACATGTGAACATAAACACAGTAAAATCTCTGTATAGACGATACAGTAGGGGATGGGGCAGTAAACCCACATTAGTCTTTCCACTACTTCCGTTTTTGATTACCATGTCGCACTAGGCAGCATCGTAACCATTGCAGTCAGGTTGGTGTATGTGCATGTGTGTGGGTGAGTATAGGTACGTGTGTGATCCCCAAACCGGTGTACAAGCAAACTCGTGGTATGAAAGGCAGCTGTACATGAATACTTGGCAGGTAAGTTGACCCTGGTGTAAAGTCGTGCCCTATATCTTCTGTTGCCATTATGATGCATAGTGATGAGTGAGTGGGGCTACACTTTAAAATTTTGAAATGGCAATATTTCCCAACCAGGATGATAAGATTCACATAGATATGCTAACAGGTAGGGATAGTAGCTCTCTGGTAACTATTTATCATCTTCATTAGTTTTCATAAGTCGGCGAGGTTATTCTTGAAAATGGCTCAAAATGCTTTTGTACAAGCTAACTCACAGCAGATGAGGTACTCTTTTCGATATTCGATAGGATTGTAGATCCTGAAGTGAAGTTGCATCATTTTTGCCCATATCATGCATAGTGATGAGTAGACAGGGCTTGTCCAGAATTTTTAATGACCATACCTCCCAATCTGGACGACTGATAAGCTTTCTATTTGACGTGGTAGGCCAGGCCTATGTCAATAGGGAAGGTTAGTAGTTTTGGAGGAACGGTTTGTTGATCCTGGTGGTCACTATTATGATAACTTCTTCCACTTGAGAGTAGCCGTCATTACCTAACTTATTTCGCTGCAATAATTTACATTTGCTTTGAGCCATATTTATATCAAAATTCAACAAATAACACAATGGCACGAGTTTCTGGCATGGTAGACATTGTAGATCCATCTCTTGTTGTGTTTGAAGGTGTTTCTGGGAGCAGAACCCTTCCTGGGGTAACGGCTGTTTTTCGCCATTTCGCGTCAAGTCGAAAGGACTTCGAAAAAAGCATCTGTTGTTATTTTTCCTTTTACGATATTCTTGGCTCCTTAAATTTACTCTATCCCTATGCCTACACATCTGGATGTACTTCACAAAGTTGAGATTAGTTCAGTTTTGATTTTTTTTTTGTTCTTACCAGGGTATAGGTTGTTGTCTGCGTCGCGTTTTCCCGCCATAGCAAATCCGAATCTCTCCATAGGGGTGGTAACCCTGAAGTCACTCGGGCGAACAACCTGTAAGTGAATTACCTTATATAACAACTTTATACAAAACATCGCAAATCCGTTACCATTGACACCTAATGCGAGACTTGATTTTAATTTGCAGTATCTTACAATTGTCCCACTGATTAAAGGGCATAAACAATCGCCCCAAACTTGTTTTGAAGCAAAAGCTAAATCTCACAAATTTCCCCTTATTTTTCTTCCAAGTATCTTTCATATTTCAGGACATGAATATTTCATATCCAAGGTAAACCAAGGAGTTACTCCTCGTAAATTTCACAATTTAGTCAATAAAACATTATCACATGATTCTCAAGAACCATTCATGAAGTAGGATAGACTACTGCACTAATCAAAATTGGGGTGATTTAATTTTTCTTTAGAGGCTTTTCTTGTAGAAAACTAGGGATAGTGTTTGATAGTCGTTCTCTTCCTGTAGCTTATTGTAGCTATCAATTTATTTTACCTTTAAAATAACGGTATCGACATTTAAGACTTACACTCCATGCCGAGAAGTTTGCTGTAACAGCAGACCGATTTCTCGATATTCACGCATTCACACACACACGGTTCTATAGTTAACTTTTTCTACACTTTTTTAAATGTCCCTTCGGCTAAATGCCGAACGGTGATTGCTCCTCGAAGAGTCACTAGGACGGGACTCTGTTTCCTACATTTACACGTTTCGACATTAAAACTATTCAGTCCAAGCAGCAGCGTAGCCAGGATTTCTTTGACGTGAGCCATGCAGTATGTTCTGTGATCGCCGGCCTGGGTGAGGGATCTAAGGGGCAAGGGATACCCTCCCCTTTTAAACTTTTTGAAAAATTACGTGTATTCACATGCAATCTAGTGCTATATGTGCTATACCTCTGAAGTAAAATTTGCGTTTAATAATGTGCACATTCTAGGTACTAAAACAAAACCAGCATCAGAGGGGGGCATGGCCAAATGGCCGCCCTTCCCTTAAATACGCCACTAAGTCCAAGTTAAAAGCATTTACTTCAAGTTCAAGCCCAACTACTTCACCCCGTTATTGATGTCGAAAATGACGGAGACTGCTACTACAAAATCCTATCGACAGTCTGTTGCGATGGTAAAACAAAAGGCCATTCCTTCCCGTTATATATTGCATATACGTGTACTTCGTGGAGACGAACTCGCTTATTATACATCTAAAGTGGTTCCTGCTTTCCAAGTAACTGTACTTTTAATTGGTTAAATCATTATTTCAGACACCTTCATACATACAACTCTTATCTCTTACTCTACCAAAATTAATATCCTGCTTTACTCACTGCACAAGAACGAATCGATATATTCGAGTGTAGTACCATTGCAGGGAAATACTTTATATCATTGAAATTTATTTGAAACGTATATTCACAACCACTATATTTATACCCGGGAGTGACACAGTGTCAGTTCAAGTCTGGAAAATTATCCATGCAAAATTAGCACGCACGCCAATTAAAAGTTTTACTTATCGAGAGCATTTCAACTGTTTTCGTAGGTTTGAACTTGTTTCTTAAATATCTGATGATCTCACTTAAATTATTTTATCGTTCGTGTCATATTAACATAACAAACCTGTACAGGCTTATCCTTAATCTTTTCCATCTTCCTTCCATTGTAAATGTAAACAGCGCCACTTCCTTCGTAAGGGGCACTCACGGCTAAATCTGTGATAAGTATGGATATAGGATAGTGGTAAGAAATAGGATAAAGTTAAAAACCGTCACTTACCAATTTTAAAAAAAATTGTATTTTCCCAGAAAGGACGTAACAATAAAGATGACAAAATGGTAAAGTCTGACCTACCATACCCCGCTTGGCGGACGAACTTTTTGTCCAGCTTATCGCTACGAAAATAACTAACGACAGCTCAAAAGGTGTGGCGGTAGCTACAGAGGCGCTACACCGACTTACCTACCAGAGCAAGAGGGTCAACAGCCTTTTAAAAGTAGGGGGCGTGACCCAGAACCACTTCAAGAACCGCATAACCCTATAAGCGAGGTGATCCATACCACGTGGAGCGGACTCTGTTTAGGCTCAGCTCCTCAGCTTGGGATATGACTGAACAAGGAATATGCCGTACAGTCTGCTACGTAGGCAAGGTGATCCAGGACTCACTAAGGTCCCTTGGATAATTGGGGGTACAAGTGATCTGTGGTGTAATCTTGGACATTTTCCCACTATTTAAATCCATTATACGGCTGCCTCAATCACGTCCGAGTTTGGTTTCATTGAATCAGCTATAGGCCTATTGCAAGCTAGAAAACAAACGTCGTGTCTTTTATTTTCGTTAAGAGTTGAAGAAAAGGCAGACAATGTCCTCCACTTTCAAAAGCGGGAGAAGCCTATGTACGAGAGTATAGCTAGAAAATGAACGTAATATTACGTATTAGAGGGATTCAATTGCCACATGGAATGTGTGCCGGCTTGAATCAATTATTCAGTTGCTATCTTGTGTCACTTTTTTGTAAACAAAATTACAGTTCATGACTGGACGTATGTTAGCGCAGGGAGCTGGTTAGCGACATAAAAAAAAGCAATTTCACCAACTATTTGAAGTTCACAACGCCTGGGTATTATTTTTCATATGTTGTTACAGCTCTCAATAATTTTCAGTTTGAAGGTTATCTTCAAACATTACCCTTAGCTTCCCACGGCCCTCCGACGGCCCTCTGACGGATATGAAAATTGGTTTGGTGTCACATACATAAAAGACACTTTATTTTGTATGTTTTAAACTGCAGAAAGACTGTACGCCATTTTGTAGTTAATTGCAGCTATAATGTTCTAAAAATTTTGTTGTTTGATGGAAAGATTTGGCTTTCCCTTTTCTTTTCTGTTTGTAGCTTTATCATTGGTGTACATTTAATCAAACAAATAAAGCTGTAAAGGTATTGAATGAACAAAAGAAACACTGTAATTTAAAGGGGCTCATTGAGCAGTTGAGTTGATATCAGTTATTTTGTGAAGAGTTTGAAGGGAAGAATTTGCATGACAATGTTTCTGATTAGCCTCACTAACCATGTATCACTTACTATAGTTACCGAAAATGTGAGAAATTGCAGTTAAAAGTGTCTGGTCACGAATTTGTTATATATGATTTTAATCATTGATTACCCTATCACTGCCATTTCAGTTGTGTGTCAGATGTGCAGAATCTCTTAGTTTGGCCATTTACCACCAAGATGTGAGTAAATCTCAACAGGTATGACAAAAATCATGAATTTTGTGAACCAATAAGCCCCTTTAAAGCTGTATAACTCTTTCGTAGTAGAAAGTTACCATTAACTCCATCGTCGTTAATATCGCCCAGGGGTAAAACAACGAATCCAAAGCGCCCTCCATCAACTTGGCCTGTTATAATGGTGGCTACCTCATCAAAAACTCCCTAGAAACAGAAAGAAATATGTAATTTCAATGCAAATTAGATAGCCTTTCATACCGATGGAATAATAAAGAAATTTCATATTCTTGAGTGAAGTTAATTAATACCATGCTGAGTTAAAGCGGATATACATTTCTAAAGTAGGGATCCCATTACGTGTTGACAAGGCTAGGGACAACGAAAACGAAACAGCCACTGCTTCTCAGCGGGGTCTGCCAGTTCTTATCTGCAGGAAATATCTTAGAAACTCAGTGCAAGGGGCATATAATTTTCAATAGATAGGGCGCAAGGTTTGATTAATCGCTGTCCACGGGGAGGGGTCTAAGGGGAATAGGGGTGAAACTTTTTGCTTTGGGAAGAGGGCTGAGATGCAAAATGGTGCTATATTTAACACATTTTGAAGCATTTCCCTTTTTTTGCCTCAATTTTTCACGCATGACAGCCAATATGGGGAGGGAGAGCCTGTAGCGCCCCTTTGGATCCGCCAGTGGCTAATGCCGGCAAACAAAACTCAGTGCTGATACCGGTATATTGCTGATATGCATAAACTGCTTATACCGGTAAAATGCAGATACCGGTAACTGCTGGCTGTTAATGACACTATCTAAGCCGAGCAACAAGCAACGTGCCTTTACAGATATAGTTAACACCAGGGCGCACCTTTTCTTTTCACCTGCACACGGATGCCATCGTGGGGGAGGTTGCTTAGGGGAGGGGTACATGCATGACCTTGTCTAGGTGCAAACTTGTACTATCTTTGATAAGGCTGTGAACTGATTATATCTTTGCAAATTATAATTATTTAGTCATTTCGGCTGGAGATAAGGCAAAAGGTGCTGTCTAAGAGAAGGGGACTGTACCTACAATCTTTGAGAAACTTTTGTCTTATTGAGGTGGCTTGGATGCAAAATGGTAATTTCTTTGGTGAAGCTAAGAAAAGCGTTGAGTTGAATATATTGTTAGGAATCCTCATTACTTGTGATTTTGTTGTGATTTTGTTTTATTTTGGTAGGTTGTAATTGAAGGGGATGTTGTTTTAAGGGAGGGATGAACATCTACTCTGAGAATTTTTCTTGTTTTAAGTTTTTCTAGGTCCAAAATGTTTTTATGTTTGGTCAAGCTTTGGACTAGTTACATGATCTGAACCAAATATTACTTAAATTTTTGGCTGTGGCATGCATGGTACCCCTACAAAACTGGTACCCGTTTCGGGTTTCTGCCTGTCGGTCTTATTACGCCACCAGGATAGCCACCATTGGTGACTAGCGCAAGCCTTGCAAGACAAATGTTCGGTCGAAATGTCTCACAATAGAGTGAAATGAAACATTTTAGATCTTCAAGTTGTATGTAAACATTCTTTACTTTAAAATTTCATGTTTTAGAAACAAATTTAGATTTCAAGAAGAAAAGTTATTTTTTATTTACAGAGAAAATACAGTAACTTGAATTAGTGTTGCCTGGTATTCTATTTCATGAATGGCGCTTGAGAATCGTGTTTCAATATGTTTCTCACTGAGTTGTGAAATTCACGTATAGCTGTATAGAGTAGATCCTTGGTTCACCTTTAATATGCAATATGTAAGTTCTAACATATCATGAAAGAAGAGCTTACTTAAATGAAGTAAAACGAAAATACCGTATGTAAGATTTAGCTGTTGTTTCAAAATAAGTTTGGGAAGACAGTTTACTTTGCAAGCTCTTTGAGTTAATTAAGCTTATAATCTAAAGGAAACCATATAGCTATTTTATCTTAAGCCAGTGCAAATGTTGGTGTATTCAAGTGGTTTGTCCTGTAGGAGGAAAGTGGTTTATTCGTCAGGAAGAGAAACCCACATAAGAACTTGTCCATAGCGGAGCTTCAGGGACCTCAACGGGAAATTTTGGGAAACAAGGGACACTTACTGTATATGCGATATCCTAGGTTGGGGGACCTTGAAATCATAAATTGAAAGGTTAAATTTTCAGCATCTCAGTATTTTTGCTCAAGTAGGCCAACTTTTTTACGGTTTAAAAATCTGGGGGCAAGTGTCCCCTGACCATAACCCCCTGCAGGCTACGGTCCCGGTGTTATAAAAGAGTTTCTCTTCATTTGACCACATTATTTTACTTCACTGGCATTAAAGCAACACAGCTATTGTCTGTTAAAGGGAAAATGTACTTTCCTTCCATTTGAATTAGTGTACCCCGTAATCCTAATTCAGAGATGGCTCCTCCCAATCATGTGACAATGTTATTTGATACTTTAATGTTAAACTCATGGAGAATAACTCCTTGGATTTTTTTCAATATTCAATGTTTTATAAACATAAAGAAAAGTACTTGCTGACTTTTGAGCAAATCATATGAGATCTGAAAGATTTAGCAGATCTTTGAAATTTATAAACATGGGACGAATGCTGTCTCCCTTTAAAGGGGATATTGCATGCCCCAAACCAGGTAGTTGCTGGTAACTCTCTGCCCAGATATATTTAGGAATAGCTAAAGAGTTCTGTGTACAGTTAATGATTGCACTTTGCTTGACATTCATTAAAACAATAAAGAGGCAATTTGGTTGGTCAACGATGACTTTTACTGTGTTTAGCAATATTGCCTCGAGCAATTTAAACCCAGTGCAGGCTACTGTGGCTCTGTCTTGGAGATGTACTAGACAGGCGGTTTGGTTCAAATTGGAGGCATGGTTGGAATTAAACAGTAGGGAGAATCGCTACTGTCAGGGGTGAAATTAGAGAGCCTTTAAACTTGTAGAGTAAGTCTACTGATATGCTACCATTCATCGGTAGGCTTGCAATTGACAGCTGGTAGCAGCTGTGGTGTAGATTTCTACGTCAGATGTGACGTCACTCTAGGAGTCACCTGAGATTAAAGGAAAAGTCACTGTCGACTAGGAACACATGATCACACCAGGTCCGTAGCCAGACAAGGTACTGAAGGTACTGTCTTTAGATTGGTAGATTGGTCATGTTTCCTACAGTTTGTTGGCTACAACATTGTTAAACTACTCCCCAAGAGCTACAACCGTCAAATTGTCCATATCTTACGTTATTTCTCATTTTCTCTAAAACACACTGGTTAGAATTTGCTAGTTTCGTAGTCACTATCAGTCATACATTTCCTACTTGAAAATCAACATAAAATCTAAATAAATATTATCATGCATGGTTATGTCAACGACTTGCTTGAAATCCTGGTCCATATGAATGTTTTTTCTGTTAAAATTTAACGGGATTTCTAGGTTACTTTAACAGAAAATGTATGGATAAGCTATGAAAACAATCCTATTGAGTTTAACCAGGAAGCTGTTACAGTATTGTATGCAAAGTTGCTGTATCAATTAGTTACAGAATATATTTAGTATCTTCGAGACAGCGAGATGGATGAAATGATAAGGTTAGTGTGACTATCTGTGGGTGTAATTCTGGCAAAGTCAGCTTTAATTGTTTTGCGTCTAAGTGAAAGTTATCATACACGAAAAACACTACGGTTAAAACAACATGTTTACTCTTCGAGTGTGAGGGCAAGCTTGACTACTTCCCCGTATCATATAGAACTAAATATTGTTTGGCCCGACCTGTAACAGAATACATATTTGTAATTGCACACGAAACTTAGGAACACAAGAATAGTCTGCGCAAACAGTCAACACTTGTAGTCACTATGCACCTGTTTTCACTAAGAAGGAACAAAATATGCTGTTACACTCTAAAACAACCTGAGTCACGAGGGACTTTACTCAAATTTGGGTTCAGCCAAACTCACTTCTCGGCCTTTTGGCTATATCTAATCTTTTCAGCCAGTCTAGAACGGGACGAGGGAAGGGGACCGCTCCCCTTTACCCTTAGCCCCTTCTCTATATCACACTCCAACAAAACCCTACCTATGACACAATCCTGGCTACCCACCTGCAAGATGTCGATCATGTTAAGTCTTTGTGTCCTTTCAGAGGACGTAGCTCCTTTATTGGGCAGAAATCCTTCGAGAGTAACTTGATCTTTTCGCTTCTAGTCGCCGAAAAGTCGAGGATAATTTGGAAAAAGGACGTTAAAGATCTTTTCGTACGTTCGAAAAGTTTCTCGTACATACGAAAATATTTTCGAACGTTCGAAAAAAAAACTAGAACGTACGTAAAAATTGTAGAACGAAGGAAAGATTTTGGAACGTTCCAAAGTTGACTTTATTTCTGATAGCAATACGCCTCAGTACATTTGTAATCAAACCCATTTTAATAACATATTAATGCGCTCGAGTTTTACAAATATGGACGCCTTTGGAGTTTATAATAAATAAATATCCTATCGCTGAGGAGGATGAATGATGGCATCTAAACGTTACTTACCCTGCTGGTTTGATAATATATCAAGATTTGTCCGACGTCAATTTGATGGGTTTCTATGCTCCAATAGGATGAAGCCCCGACTATAAGATCATCAAATCTGTAATCAAACACGTATATGTTTCTTACCACATGCATCATCTGGGAAAGGTCAAGTCTGACGTCAATAGACGTGTTGGGAAATTCGGTACTTCCGGTCGGGTCACAAGGTCAAGTGTACCATGACAACGGACAAAGACTGCATGCTCAGTGCATGTCTATGACACCCGCGCTGGGACAGTGTTAGCGTGGTACACTTCACCTTTGACCCATTCCGATAATGCATTGCGTGGAAACATTTCCCAACACGTCTATTGTCAAACACTGGATGAAACCTACAATCGCAAAAATGGTACTTAAATTTGTGAACATTTGACAGAAATTTAAAGGGGCTTATTGAGTTGCTTCACAAATTTCATGTTTTTTTCACAACTGTTGAGATTCACTCACATCTTGATGGTAAATGGTCAAACTAAGAGATTCTCGACATCTGATACACGACTGAAATGGCAATGATAGGGTTATTAATGACTAAAATCATTTATTACAAACAGTGGCGTACGTGGGGGGGGGGCATTGGGCCATGCCCCCCTCACGGATGCCAATTTTTTTTAGTCTCTAAAAGTACGTAAATTTTTTTAACACAAACTCTACTTCAAAACTGTAAATTTAACATATTTGGCACCAAATTGCATGTAAGGACACAAAATTTTTCAAAACTATTCAGAGTGGAGGGGAACAACCTCCCCTTTGACCCCTCTCAATGATGTCATTTTTGTCTTTAGTTCCCCAAAATAGGTAAATTTTTTAACACAAATTTTACTTCAAAATGTAGCATATGTGGTACCAGATTCCATGTATGGACACTTAATATTTCAAAAACTTTCAAAGGGGAGGGGGACACCCTTCCCCTTTTACCCCTCTCACTGAATCGAATTTTTTCCTTTAGTTCCTTAAAATACGTTAATTTGTTAACACAAATTTTACTTCAAAATGTAGCTTATGTGGCACCAGATTGCAAGTAAGGACATCTAATTTTTCAAAAATTTTCAAAGGGGAGGGGGACACCCCTCCCCTTAAACCCCCCAGACCGGCGATCACACAACATATACTGCATGGCTCCCTTCAGAGAAATCCTGGGTACGCCACTGATTACAAATTCTTGACCAGACACTTTTTACCAGTAGGTATTAATCAAATGCATCCCCTGTCCACAAAAACTACAACTACAATTGTAGTACAATTTCTCACTTTTATAGGAAGTGACACATGAGTAATGAGACTAATTAGAAAATTTTTATGCAATGATTTCCTTCAAACGTTTCACAAAATAGTCGATATCAACTCAATGAGCCCCTTTAATGTTTCTTAAAGTTTAGAATTTTACAACATAGCAACGGTCGAAAAAGAAACTCAACAGTCGAAGTCCCAACCTCACAAAACATTTCTGTGCCTTTTCCAGGCCCGTAGTCAAGGGGTCCAAGGGTGGCGAAGCCCCCTTGAAAATTTTTTGCCCCTTATAAAATTTTCAAGTTGCCATTGACTTAATATATTTTTACACATTTGGCTCCCTGAAAAATTTTTCTCCTCCCTGAAAACCATTTCGCCCCCCCCCCTTCAGTACCTTGTCTAGCTACGGGCCTGGCCCTTTTCATCCAGCCAACAACCGGCTCATGCACAACGGACCTATTATGAAAGAGTCTGACAGTGGAGAGGACGGTAACGTTATCTCATAGTGTCCCATCAGAAAACATAACTCTTCGGGGAGCAAAACGCCTTCAGGGGTAATGCTCGGTTTTCGCGCCCTCATCTTCCAGCGGTAGGGACTTTTAGAG
>WURT03045047.1:43332-54724 GCA_009936505.3 Holothuria glaberrima
GAGTTTGGGACAACCTTTTTTCCGGTACACTATTGTAAGGAAAATCTGGTAATTTCCTCGGGCAACATAGATTTTTCTGAGGCAAAAACGGCTCATCTACACCTTCTTTCCAAATATCCCTCGCATCTCTATTTCACGGTGATATTTCTCTGATATCACTCTGATTTCATGCTTTTGTTTCCTTCGTTTTTCCTAAGTAAAGCTTCAAATCCTTGGAGAATGTAATCATTGTATTGATGGTATAGAATAGGTTACAGACCACTTCTCACAAAGGACTTTGTTAGATCAAGTCTTTTAATGTCATGTGAGCATTTTTTTTATTTTAAAAGGAAACAGCAGAAAGCAATGTAAGTGGTACAAACTTAGGCTTAAAAATAGAAATTATTACAAAGTACCATTAAAAAGAAAGTAACTAAGTTGGAAAACTTTGCCATTCTTCATCCTCAGATATATATTTTAGTAGTTTTAGACTTTTTGAGTTCCCCTTAAGAGATGGACTAACAGCTGAGTCTAGCACGTGTTTGATTAGTCTCTAAAAAGAGGGGGTCTCTCTCACCCTCCTTTGATATGTGTTCACATACCAAGTCCTGATCCTAAGGTACTCGCAAAACCTTGCCCAATGTAATGTACACTTCGATCCGCAATTCTTCTGGGATGTTAAAAAAAGAAGCGTCTCACCGGGAGCTACCTTTCAAATCTGCTTAATCCCTGCCTACATCCTCGTCCCATTCTTGCAGAGCCAGGGGCAAAATCCATTCACTTGATCATTGTAGCCAATTTCCCAACTCCTTACAAGCTTGATTACCATTTCTAACTTTTGGATATGTGTTTGTATAGGTGACGTTGAAGGTAGGCCACATTTAAGTGGGACATATCTAAGCCCCCCCCCCCCTCCATTTTCGCCCCCAAGAAAGAATTTGAGAACAAAAATCAGTATGGCGTAAAAATTCCTTAACAAATTTGGTTCCCCTGAAAAACATCCCTCCTTCCGGGAGGCTGTCTTGCCCCCTGTTCAACCAAGGAGTTGCCACTCTAATGGTTATGGTGGCAACTCCCTGGTTCAACATATGCCTGGCTAGGGACGGTATCATTTCAGTTATAATTCTCACCCGTCATCGTTGAGATCACTTCCTGCGACACTTTGGCCGAAAAAGCTACCTGCCTGGGGTCCTCTGATGCGTTTTATAACACCCAGCTCAGGACTGTAAATCCTTACCTGTAAGAGGAGTGCATAAGACAAGAATCAAACTGTGGTATCATATTTCTTGAAATCTAGTCTTAGCACTGTAAAAGAGCTAGTCGCATGACTGTCCGCACTGTTTATCCCTTTAAACCAAGGTGCGCTGTTATGTGTCGAAAAAAAAGTTAAACATTATAGGATATTATCTTCCTATCAATAATTATCTTCCTATCAATAAAGGGCTGCCAAACAATCTCGTCCCAGTTAAAGTTCTCCTTACAACGTTTACGTCAAGGTCCTTTTCAAAAAAGCTCCTCCGATGGCCGACGCTATACAGTAGCATGTACTGTACATTGTCCTCGGCCAGATCCACACACTGCGTGAGCAGTTTGCAATGCATTGGGTGTACTGCTATCTGCACAAGTCAGTACTGTCCAGTCAGAATGAAGTTATTGTTTGAATTCATGTCAATCAAAGAGTAGTCACCAAATGTTAATAGAAATGTCCGGAGACCCGTAATTATGTTTCGAGGATGCAATTTTCCCTTTAATAGTGGCAGATACTGTTCCTTCTTCAAAAAAATAATTCACTTGTCACAGCTTCTACAATCTCGCCCAGACAGTTAAAATTCTCCCATTTAAGTTTACTTCTAACCCCTCCTCCAGTTTGAACAAAAACACATGTATAGTACAACTCCCAGACAAAGGTGCTGTAGCTTTTACTGAGTTTTAACTGGTCAAGGCCATATCAATACAACACTGTGTGTGAGCTTAATTTGCACCAGTCATCACTGGCCAACCAGAGTGAAGCTACTTTTGAATTAATGTCAATCACAGTAGCACATCGCAGTCACCAACAGATATGATGATATGCCTTAATACGTTTCGAGTGATGCAATAGCCCCTTTAAGATTGTCTATAAATGGTTACATCTTTTCAAGAGGGAGGAAAGTTTGCATGAGTAATCAGTATTTGTATTCAGAAACAATATCGAAAGGTGTCCTCAAGAAATGATTTTCGGCAGATAAGAATGCGTAAAGACAAATCAGCTTACACAGCTACCAGCAATTGGCAAAGGCTGTTAGTAACTAACTTCTTTAAAGACAAATACTCCGTCGTCACCCCAGAGTATATTTTTAGTGTATGGGTATCAGAATTCTCAGTTGGTGACTGCTCTTTGATTGACATCAAAGTTTAAAACTTCTAATATGCAGAGTACCCCACATTCTACAAATGCAGAGAGAGTGTTTGGGTTATAGCCTTGCCGCTCACCAGGACATGGCCTTAAGCAATAAAATAGGTTTGTGTCTGTACAAGGAGGGGCTTTACACAGTTATGGCAGGAGCTACAAGTTGCTTAGTTGGGAGAATAAGAACCGTCTGAGATGACGAGCATTGCCCTTTACTGAACTTTTCATTGGAAAATGGCAGAACTCTTGAATGATTCATGCTGATACACTTTTCGAAGGCCTCGTTGACTCATTACCCATCTAGTATAAGCATCCTTCCGAGCACATGCAACTCCTTGTTTCGCTAGGTACACACAGAAAAAAGTTATACAAAAAACATCGATTTAACAGATAAATAATGTACCATTGGGTATTTGTATAGGAAACCTCAAAATCCTGCGGCATATTTATGTTGGCTCATGTAGTGCTATAAAGCATAAAGCATCAACACACACATAAACACACACTATTGTTTGTAACTCAAAGGACATGATCGCGCATGTATAATGTGGAAATACGGTAAGACAAAAGATATGGCTCAAGTCAAACTGCATTGCCAAATTTCGACAGAGTTAGCATAGAGGTTAACAGGAGTGAATACCTATCACTTGTTGTGGCAAAAGAACAAGAAACCATGGCAATGTGTACAATGTAAAATTTAATTAAGTGAAGTGTGGTGCAATAAACAGCCTGCTTAGTGGCTCAGTCTCTTTGACTTACGCTTCGGGGCTACAGAACCTAGAGATGAGCTGAAAAAAGACAGTCTACTTCGCTTGCTGGGTGAAATCAGGGCACTACAACAACACATAGACTCATAACAGTTCCCCCTGAAAGTGGATTGTGTTTGAACGTCGGAGCAGGGAGTTTGACAACTCCTGGTCGGAGAGATTTACCTTCTCTTCAGGCTATAAAAGAATTTTTCTTGCCAACTTAAGACGTTCATTGACGTTTTTGCCTTTAAAACAATTTCCAGAATTTCCATTTCGCCTCGAATTTGTACCCTGCGCCATGAGATTTACATCCGACAGGGTAGTCAGGAAATGGAGTGAACAATTTCATGTAAAAGTATTTTATACAGGGAGAAAAATTCTTTAGAGCAGAATCTGCAGGGTGTCATTCTCTTTCCGAAGGGGCTCTCTCAAACCCTTTCTAAATTAAATCACCAAGTGTTGAAAGCCTCATTGCCACTGCAAGCACTAGACTGCCAGCCAGGAGAAATTTTCCCTGTGTTTCTACCAGGATTTAGTCTAGGGGACTTTCGAAAGAAATAGGTTCTCTCCATTACGAAATATATGTGATTTTAATTATCAAAATGTTGAGCCCACTTGTAAAAAATGAGGCCTAAATAAAAAAACTCACAGATAAGTAATAAATAAAGACTAACCAAACCATGAAGGTTGTAAGCTCTTGGAATTCCAGTGATGTAATCAAGGCGACCTCCTCCGCTAAAATTGCCAAATGCGACAGAATAGCCTGTATGTAAACAAACGCGTAGAACACCAATAAGCTTAATTACAAAGTGCACTACCTGAGCGGAGATACCCACTGGACCCAAGGCCCACAGATCGAACGTCCGCTTTGCCTACGTAGCAGGCTCCGGCATATTCCTTGTTTAGTCGTATCCCTGGGGAGAGGAGGAGCTGAGCAACTAGAGTCCGCTCGGCGGAGTAAAGTCCACCAGAGCACGGAATTACTACCTCAGACCGAAGAACCGCTTCAACGAATATTTACTTCAGGTTAGGAGTGGGGTCAGGCTAAGGATTAGCCTCGGGTAGGATTAGGATTTGTGTAAGGATTATGGTTATGGTTAGGATTTGGTTTGGAGTAAGGATTTTCGGTTTAGTGAACCTACCTAGTGAACACTAGCCACATAGAAATTATTTATTATCAGTTATGCTAATGGTAATTTCATTTTTGTAGATTAGTGATATAATTAGGTAGTAAAAAAATTATTTGAATGTAAACAAGTTTAACAAGCCATGCTTGAGCGAAAAAAGGAAAGGGGTTGCTCTCACCCGACCCCGAAACTTGGTGATACCTATGGGTAACCTACACAGCTGATATTATGTGCAAGAATTATAACGTCGAAACCTAATTATGGCAATACTTTTGATGGTAACGTCATGATTCCTTCTTCAGTTCTTTCGAAGGAAAGGCTGGTGAGTGATCTCAATGTAATTCAGGCGCATAGCCAAGGGGGCGAAGGGGCAGCATAGTGTTGTATTTTTAATTATTTTTTAAGATAGTAACTCAAAACAGAAAATGTTTATATCAACTTATAAGGTCTGGGAATTGCCAGTTCCAGTGATCTGGGAGGCATTTTGGCCAAAGTTTTCTTGTACGCTTCGCGCATACCTATGGTGGCGCTACGCTTAGATAGTTTGCCTAAGGCTTCGCCCCTCCTTAGTAAATTCCTGGTTACGTGCCTGATGTAACTACAGATTGACGACATTCTTACTAACAGTACATTGGCTGGCACGAACTGTAATTTAACTATAAACACAATTTCACGTAAGATGCACCTTTCCTTTTCAGACACACCCTGTTACTGTTTTGTCCCTAAAAATGATACAAATATTTATTTGCAAATGCGATGGCATGCTGGGCTCGAAAACTTGTTTGTTCCGCATGCAAACTTGTCTTTCATTTTGCATAATTTTCACTTTCTGTGTCGCCGCACATTAATACCAAATTGAACTATCTAGTTTGTTTTGCACAGTTTTCTATGGACATATTTTACCTAGCAGCAGAACTGAAATTATAATTAGTTTCAATTTAGCAATGAACTGTAAATTCCCTTTGGTCATAAAGACTGTGTTCACTTACCTTGATAGTTTCCATCTTGGGAACTAGCTTCTTCAAGAGAATGAAAAAAATGTCCTTCCTCGTCGGGCACAAATATAGAACCTGTTAAAGAAAAGCAATTGTCATAATAGAACGATATTAACAGTAGCCTATACTGCCGATACTGCCGATAGTGCCGATACTGCCGATACCAATATTTTCATTCTTAACCAGAAAGCCAAAAGGCCTCGTAATTCCTTGCCTAAGAAAATGTTGGGATTTTCTTAGGAATTCTTGGGAAATTTTGCTTTTAGACCATTGCTAACCGCAGATGACCTTTGACCTCCACAGACACTATGTGATTCATCTTCTCACGATAACACATCCATATACTATGTATGAAATCTACCCAGGCTTTATATATTGAGATATCGAGTTAACAATGTTGAAAGAGTCTGACACCGATGATCTTTAGCTTCCACCAAAAACAATAAGGTTCTTTTTCTCCACATACTACGTATGAAATCTATCCAAGCTTCCTACCTTGAGACATTATGTTAACAAGGTTCTCAGAGTATGACCCCCGTGACTGCAGATGACCTTTGACCTCCACCTAAAACGGCAAGGTTCTTCCTTTAAAAATGATAAATCTATATATCAAATATGAAAAGTGTCTTCACACTTTTCAATCTTGAGATGTCGTCTTTACAAGCCATTTACAAGGTTTTAGCAGTTTTACCTCTGGTGATCTCAGATGACCTTTGACCTCCACCTAAAACAAGAGAGTTCTTCCTCTCAACATGATAAATCTATATACTAGATATGAAAAGTGTCCATCATTGTTATTTTGAGATTTTGTGTTCACACGTTTTCGGTTTTTTACCTCTGGTGACCTCAAATGACCTTTGACCTCCACCAGAAATAATAGGGATCTTTCTTAAAACATGTAAAATATATATACCAAATATGAAAAGCGGCGGTCAGTGCTATCGTGCTTACAAGCGATTTACAATATTTTCCCAGTTTAACCTCCGGTGTCCTCAAATGACCTTTGACTTCCATAAAAAGCAATTGGGTTCTTTCTCTCAACATGACAAATCTATATACCAAATATGAAAAGTAACGGTCATTGCTATCTTGAGATATCGTGTTTACAAGGATTTCGAAAATGGGGAATATCAGCTGATACCGATACTAAACAGCGATGATCGGTCCAACAATATGATGCAAAACTTTATGATTTTTGCTGATCTACACTAGTTTTTATGTTTGGTTCTTCTATAAACTAATGCATCAAATTCCTAGTGATTCCATTTTATGCTTACTGTGAATATTGGTTATGGTCATATGATCTTATAGATGCTAACTATATATTTTGCACCGTACGTATGTAAATCCGATGATAGTTGAAATGTGTCTATCCTTATTTTTACAATCAGCGGAAGTGTTATAGTATCCTTTAATGTAACTTACAATGACTGGGGAAATAACAGTTTGCGAAGGATTGCAAAACATAACTGAAATCCATAAGAGTAACCTTATTCAATGTCACAGGTTCTGAATCATTGCATCTTACTATCTTACAGTTTATTTGAATCCCTGTAGAAGTCAAACTTTAGAAAAACAAAAAGCAAAAGTGTGCAACATATACTTTTAGAAGAACAAAGTGGCATTCAAGTTTGCGAAATACGACACACATCAACTACCAGGATATGGGGATCTGTAGGAGTTCCCTTAACTCAAACTACTTAAAGGGAAAATGCAGTCCCCTAATTTGAATTCAGGGGCGTCACTAAGGATCGAGGAGTGGATGTGTTAGACCTTTTCCCAACAAAAAAGGGTTTCATTTGGACAAAATGTGTGTGTGTCAATAATAGTAAACCCATAACCCTTGTTTTAAGGAAATCTTGCAAAAAGTACATAGAAAATTTAAGTATAACTGGAGGACAAACAACAACAACAATAACAAAAAAAACCGAACGGAAAACGCAGTTTAACATTCGGCAAAGTTTATTTGACTTTGGCTCCCCCATTTTCATTTATCTGCTACAACAGCTGGGTCGATTTGGTCGTGGAAGAATTATCTCCGAGCATAAGATCGTCTTTGGCATGGGGCTCAGTTGCGCGCCTTAGGGCCCATTTCAATAAAGTCCCCGTGAGGGGGCCTAGGAGGTAAAGCTCCCGGAAGCTCCGAAGCATTTACGGGGTTGAAAGCACTAAAATAAAGCAATGTACTATCCACAAATAACATTGGTACGAACTGAGCAGACCATAAAATCGCTTTTTAAAACAGAGTAATTCGGACAAACCTTCGGTCGATTTCTTTAAGATGAAACGGGATTGATGGTAAGTGTAAGGTCATATAGTCTCTACGGAGTTTTGCCTAAATTACACTCACTTTGATCTATTGGAAATTACTTTTGCGGACATTTTGGTAATGTTTGCCTTCATTTTACATAGCATTTACCTATCTACAAATAGCAGTGAATGGGCACTATAAACAGACCTATAAATTGCAATTAGCCCCTTTGTTTCATAATATGGAGATCTAACGACCATTCAGTTTCTTTATGATACAGCAGGGTGGAGAGCTGGGAGCTAGGGTGGACAATCGCGAAGAATGCACGAAATTTTGCCAGAATCCAAAGAACACTCTCTCCTTTTTTTATTATTAGTGGGACAGTTAGTGCATTTGAAGGATGCGCCCGGAACTTGTAGGATTTTATAGCATTTAAGTAACGTTTTTAGGCACTGACTCTACAGAAGTAGTCGGAAAGCAAGCCTCCTTCGCAACAACCGCAATACAAAGTGTACGCACTCTCACTCTCAACTGTTTACAGCAAACACAAAAGTGCTTGAACTTTACGAGTTGGAAGTGGAAAGCCAGCCCACACTGCACCGACCGACTACAACCCTAGGGCGAAAACCAGTCGCGTAGCAGACGGTTCGGTGTTTGTTGTGTTTTCCTGACTTACTTCATGACCACTTCGGAAATATCAAACTGTTTGATATTCGTAGTGGAGTCGGGAATTGGGAGAAGGGGTCCGTTGCAGTTGAGCCTAAAGTCGTGGTAGTGTGCACCTGTCATCGACCCAATGCAGCCATTTTATTTTTTGTGAATTGGCCAACGAAGAAGGGTTTCCGAAATCAGACGACGGTTGCAGTAAGTCAATGTGCTCGCCTTCATGTGGGACTGATGAACACTAGTTGGAACAGGAAGTTGTTAGACGGATATCAATCCGTGTCCGTGGTTAACGTACAATCCGACTTCAACCTGACGCAACTGACCACGAATACCTCATGGAGTTCTGTTGCAACTCCTTGAAAACGTGCAACTCATCCCTGACGAGCGGTCAAGTTGAGTTTCATCGCATTCCAAAAGGCTTACATTTCACAGGGTAGGACAAGGGTGTTAGCAGGGACAGAAAACTGGTAGGATATGGTGCCTATTTCTTGGCAGATACGGTACTACTATATGCCCGACTGCATGGATTTCGTCAAAACTGAATAGTGTAGAAAAGATCACTTACACAAAGCCCTAGATTTGAAATAGCTTTTCTAACAATGTGAAAAAACTTCTCTTCTCGACAAATAGGAAGGTTTCCAATACAGTAAGGTCTACATGTGGGAGGGGTTAGATGTCTGGTTAAATGTAACCAAAGCAATATGTCCACCCGACAATAATCCACGTAAGTAAAAAGCTGTGATCATAAAATTCCCCGACATTTTGTAGCCCCAAATGAAAGATTTTCTCTAACAAAATAAATAAATTGCAAAGAAAGAGGCAATTTTCCCAACGGAAGGCAAAATTTTCCCGGCAGACTATACTATAAAAGTTTCTGGGGTTTAGGAGGCCCACCCACGTAGTGACACCCCTGTCTGAATTAGTGCACCCCGTCATCCTGATTTAGGATTGACTCCCGTCAACAATCATGTGACAATAATTTTGTTACTTATTTGTTAAATTCTTGCAGAATAACTCCTTAGTTTACCTTCAATATTCGATGTTTTGTACAAAAACACTATGAATGACAGTTGCGAGCGAAATAACAGGAGTTCGTAACATTTAGCAGATTTTTAAAAATAAACTCGGGGCGACTGTTTTCTCCCTTTAAACTTGCCCACCCATAGCCCCAGGTTAATTCGTTTCTAAAATGATTGCTATACTAGGAAAACAAAGAAAGTAAACCATTAATCAAGTCAAACAACGGAAACAGATTGTTCCACACCATACAGGTAGGTAACGAACGTATAAGAAAGCCTTTTTATAAGTTAATGGTCATAAGCAGTCGCCCAAACTTATTTTGAAACAATAGCTAAATGTCACAAATTTCTTCTTATCTCTCTTCCAAGAATCTTTTCATGATATATTAGGACATAATTATTGCATATTCAACGTAAGCCAAGCAGTTGCTCCTCGTAAATTTTACAACTGAGTGAGTAAAATACGGTCACATGATTCGCAACAGCCATTCAGGATAAAGGTGAGTCTAGTATACAATTCTTTAATGGGGTGACTGCGTTCTCCCTTTAACTGTAATACAGGTAATATGTGCTTATTTTTGCAACGGAATTTTCCTGTTTCTTTAAATTCGGCTTAGCAACATGTTTTCAAATGAGTTCTAGTTAACCAAACTTTTTGATGATTACTGTGGTTTCATTTTCATACATAGATAACACGATACTATCATTTTGACCATGATCAAGCTATAACTGCAACGCAAAGTAGCCTACCTTTAGAAGGAAGGGAAATTTCGCTTCCCATGCCAGACCATTTAAGGGAAAATGCAGTCAAGCCAATCAGAGTTAGTATGCCCCGTCACTCTAGTTCATGAATGGCTTATTTTGATCATGTGCCAATATTTTCGTTAGTGAATTGTGAAATTCAAAGAGAATTTCTCCTAAGTTTTTCAAAGCAAATTTTGGGGCGACTACCTATTACCTTAAATAGAGTTCAATATCCGCTGCTAAGTTTATGACCGTGTATGTGTATGACTTAGCTATTGTATTTCATGTTTCTGTTGTGTATTTAATGGTTATTTTTGTGTGCGTGTGCATAAAAGCCAACCAGCCAGCCTGCGTAGCGGCTTCCTTTGAACGCCGACACAATAGACTCCGTACTGTGCGTTGGTGTTTCGTAGCGATGACCTGAACGTTAAACGTCATAGGTGGGGCAGGCTACCAACCAGCTTACACTTGATCACAAAGTAAATGAACCACACACGTAAATGTACTACTTTGTACATGCAAAAACTTCACCCTGCAAGTACATCGGATAAATAACCATACTGGACGGCTCTTCTAGATGTAAAAATACCATTGTTAGAGTACCAAGTACATAACCAAGGTCTGAAGGTGGGGGAGGCAAGGCGCGATCAAAAATGCCATTACCTTAATGCATTTCAGGATATCTCGCCCCCTAAAAATACTTTTAGGATATACAGATATATTGCTCGCCTGCAGTACCTTGTCTGGCTACGGAAATGCAGAGTACATTGCCTCATTGGAAGTGATTTATTTCGTGACTGTCTTGTAAACAGTTTGAGCTTAAGGGTCCAATGAAAGAAAACTGTATTCGCACTCATTTGCTTACAGCCCAACAAAACTGGTTTTTATGCACCCACCGAGGACTCCACAGCGATCTCCTTGTGGTGCGTTTGCACCTAATTTGGCAACAGATATTCGATTGTTAAACGAGAAATAAGAGTATGGACTCCCTGTTTAAACTGTCAAAGGCTTTTTTATTTTTTTATTCATTCATTCATATGTTTATTTGTTCATTTATTTTTCTTTTGTTAATATATTTCCCACTTACATCTGGGGATAGTTGTGCAAATTTTGGATATGTCATGCAATATACGGATACGCACTTATTGAACACCTTATCTCACATATGTACACACGCGGACACGGTTGATGACTTGCTATATTTGTAGGCACAAGATCTCTTCTAACTTCATGTCACACGTAATACAACACAGAATAATTTGTCTCATTACGCCCTTTCTATTTTGTCAAAACATGTTTTTTTTTTTCTTATTCGTGATATACTAAATCATACTCTGTAAAGGCATCTTGGATAAATTTGCCCACACTAGCCAACCATTTTCTACTTACAAGTAGGCAGGAGGTCACAACATATAAGAAACCCATTCCTGGTTACAATAATTACGGTACTCATTTGAAATCCTATAAAATATT
>WURT03045048.1:0-33494 GCA_009936505.3 Holothuria glaberrima
TTTCAATGACGCAACTTCCTGTTGCTTGAACCAGAGAAGGCGATCAGATCTCGCGCAGGGGATCAAATGGGAACGCTATTGCGGTTAGTCACAGACTTTTCCAGTTGACTGAGCTTGGGGGGATCAGCATAGGGGGTTCAAGTGGGAACACGGCCTTAGAGCTGCTGCCGCATCTCTCGGATGATTTACCGTTGAGCAGGGGAAATATTTGAAAATAGCTTTGAGGCTTATCGTTAGTTTAAAGCGCTATATAAAAACAAATTATTATATTATCATTAGTAATCTACCAGAATGAAAGCAGAATTTTTGGAAACAACCGTATAGTAATCATCAGATGTTGGCATTAATGTTTAAACAACACCTTTAACTGTCCTTTTACTACAGCTGTGACTTGTGAAAATGCAGAAACAACTTGCAATACAGTTTCAGAGCGGTGCGAAGACCTGATTCCTGGTATTCAATGCGTCTGCGCAGAAGGCTACGCCAAAGATAACAACAATCAATGCATTGGTAACAATATCTGTTTGTTTCATTTACATCAATGGCTTTAACCTTTTATTGGCCGGATGCCGACATTTCCTACCTCATTCTGATTACAATAACCGGAAACAATTGTTTATTAACGTCTCTGTTGTGTAAACGTACTGCAGAAAAATATTTTTCTCTTTCACATAGCCGTGACGTGTGAATCGTCAAATAAATCTTGCAATGCCGTCACACAGCTTTGCAAGGACTTAAATCCTGGTATTCAATGCGTCTGCGCAGAAGGATATATGGAAGATTACAACAATGAGTGTGTAGGTAATGTCTGTTTATCTCATTAATATAACTTAAATGAATTAAATTTCACTCTTGTTGGTAGTCGGGCTGATTTCTACTTTACTGAAATCAGAATTATGTCTGACAAAAATTACCTCTGATCTTCACTGGTCAAAAAATTCAACGATGTATGAATGGTGCCCTTTCCAAACAGCGATGACTTGTGAAAACTCAGCCTCACTTTGTAATGCAGTTACACAGCGGTGTGAAGACTCAAATCCTGGAATCCACTGCGTCTGCCGAGAAGGATATACTCAAGATTGCACTAATGAATGCATTGGTAACATGCTATTTTAATTAACTTTAAAGTTTAAGTCTAAAATCCGCACTTTCGATACGTGTTTCAATAACAATTCTGGAACGCAGGTGCAGATTTATTATCAAAACAATGGTCTAGTCTTTACCAACTGCCATAATGATTGTGAAGACCATAGAACGATACCTATTCCAAAACTTCATTTTACAGAGTTGCCCGATGTTTGATACGATAAATCTCTACATTACTTTTCCTGTCCTTATACGGCACGCCCTAAATTAACAAGAACATTCCATAAAATAACATGAAGCAATAGTTTGATTCTTCCTTGCAGCCATGACTTGTGAAAGCACAAATTTTTGTAATCATGTCACGCAGCGTTGTGAGGACTTGAATCCTGGTATTCGGTGCGTCTGTGCAGAAGGATATGTGGAAGAAGACGCTAATCAATGCATTGGTAAGGGGCTAATAACTTACACTGCCATCATTTTTTTGAATAAGTTAATTTCTTAGCCGGTGCACATTGTTATGACAAAGAATGAAGACAAGTGGTCATCACCGTCATTGTTGAGTCACTGAGCAATTGATAATAAACTTTTGTCTGTTTTCTTCAACAAGAACGTGTGAAAACTCGGTAACAAGTTGTACTAGTCACACAACGTTGCGAGAACTTGAATCCAGGCGGGGCGGATTTAGCTTGTGGGGGGCCCGTGGCCAAAGTAGTTTGGGGGTCCTTTCACGATTAGGCCCACTATCTAAGCGGAACGCCACCATAGGTTGGCAGGAAAAATTTGGCAGAAAATGCTTCCCAGATCGCTAGAAATGGCCCCTTCCTAGCAGAGGCGCCGCCAGAATTTGGTAATTGGAACACTACAGATTATGTCGTAATGCCACCTCAGTTCCCCCAAGTCTGAGTAAATTTCACTTTTTTACGCGCACCTGTGTTTGTATACAGCAGTGAGGACCCTTCTATTGTCACTACATAAAGGTGCTGCCCAAGGGGAGGGGGACACCCTCCCCTTTGAGAAATTTAGGTTAATTTAAGGTTGTTTAGATGCAAAATGGTGCTGTCTTTGGGATGTTTTTAGAACTTATCATATGGCTGGAAAATGTCCATCATTTGCTGAATGTTAATTCTGGTTAAGTGAAACATTAGAGTAAGTTGTCTAAGAGAAGGAGACGTGTTCAACAAACCTCCTTAAGCCCGCTTCTGGCTACTTATCTACCGTCTATTCATGTAGGTTTTTCGGCAAAAATATGATGCAAAGAGTCCACAGAATCATTTGTGGACTATTACAAAAATTTTCCTTTCCTTCTTTGTGCATTATAAAAGGGCATCTTAGGCTGGCCTGGAAGCTCTGAATTAGTTATATAAAATGGTGCAATGACATAATGCTCATTACCTGACATCCAAATGATAATAAGAGTATGACGAGGCCGAGCACTTTAAACTATCGTATTTTACTTATTGTGAACGAAAATTCAGACGAACAGCTTCCAGCAATAGGGAATGGGAGAGAAGGAGAGTATAGATCTTGCAGTGATGTAAGACCTCCCCGATAGGCATAGCAAAAGGAGTGAAGGACTTACAAGCGCGTTTCAGAATTCCCATATTGATGCAAGGCCCCTACAGATGTCTGAGGATGTATCTCTTTTTTCCTGAAGTTTTCTGATCAGAATAGTTCCATGTATTATTACCTTAATAATGGTCATGAGAAATTTTTCGATTAAATAAAATTTCCATGACAAAACCTGCATTCAGGCTCTGCATCGAGACACTTTTAATTGCCCAAGAAACCTATACATGCAACTGAAAAAGCCAGGCTTTTACATGGTAATTCGTAAACAGATTTCAATCTTTGCTGCGGTGCTTCTCCGTAAGTTGCTATCGGAATATATTGATAATATATATAATATAATATTGATAAGAACAACAGTGAGGCGAGGTTTGAAGCGGGAAAATTTTGATAGTTTGCGAAGGATTTGCAAAAGTTCTGATAGTTTGAAAAACATTTGTGGTAGAAAATGATGACAATAGATCCATAACTCGGTCGAAAACGCACCTTACCCTACCCCTACAGAGATCTATAGCTTAACCGCCTTTTGGGATCGTTTTAAAATTTTCAGGTTTTTTTCAGAAATCGATTGGCCGCTCCCCCGTGCCACCCGTGCCGGTGATACAACTTCCCAGGCCTTGCAAGTTGCATGTAAACGTTTTCACTTTTGTATTTATGAAAAGACAACTTTTGTTTAGTGTGGAGTTCCGAACAAAGGTCCGTATTTTACATAATGACCATCGACGGGCGGCCATTAAGGTATCTTAGCCTCCCCTAAATGTGGGGGAGGGACCCGGGCCTTACCCCGGTTGGCCCCGTTGTAAATTCCGCATTGAATCCAGGTTTTCAGTGCGTATGCGTAGGAGGATATACAGAAGACGATACGAAATGCATTGGTAAAGTGATTTTATTAATACCAGTGACTACTTTCTACGGGTATAGTTACAATATGTTAATGTGATATAATGTAACGTAAATGCAAATTTTAACACCACAATTGTTAGAGTAGTTACAGTGGGACTTGTGTTCTTTTTGAGTAGCCGAGACTTGTGAAAACGCCAGGACAACCTGTAATGCAGTAACACAGCGTTGCGTGGACTTACATCCTTACATCCTGCTGTTTGATGCGACTGCGCAGAAAACGACATGGAAGATAACAACACTCAATGCATTGGTTCTGTTGTTCAATGTAATTGAATTAATGTAATGTAATTTTTCTTTTTCTTTTTCATCAGCCCGTACTTGTCAAAATGCCGGCGGAACTTGTGATGCAGTCACACAACGTTGCGAGGACTTACATCCTGGTATTCAATGCGTCTGTGCAGAAAACTACATGGAAGATAACAGCAGCCAATGCATTGGTATTGTTTGTTCAATGCTTTTGCGCTAATGATTTGAGTTTTGTGCCTTGGGTGAAGCTGCAATGTATACATTTTTTCCCTTTTCATAAGCCGCGACTAGTCAAAATGCGAGTACTACTTGTGATGCAGTCACAAAGCGTTACGAGGACTTATATCCTGGTGTTCAATGCGTCTGCGCAGAAAACTACTCTTTAAATGTAAAAGGGTGAAAATTTACCAAACATAAACTGCAGTGACCACTGACTGTTTCGAGTGACATTCCACCTTCCATTGAGTTTCATTTTCACTTATTTAGAGTCAATTATCACTACGAGCCCTAGATAAAAAGAGTGGTCACTGCAGTTAATAGTTGAAGAGTGACTTTCACTCTTTTACATCAAGAGATTTCGTGGTAGATATCAGCAGTTATTGCTTTGGAAATGTTTCTTTTTTCAACACTTCAGCTCTAATGACTTCACGATTGTCCCTTGTTTGGAGTTAAAGTATAGTCTTCTTTTTTCATTAGCTGTGACATGTCAAAATGCTGCCACAACTTGTGATGCAGTCACACAGCGTTGCGAGGACTTACACCCTGGTGTTCGATGTGTTTGCGCAGAAAACTACATGGAAGATAACAGCAGCCAATGCATTGGTAATATTTGTTCAACGCGTTTGCATCAATCATTTGATGTTTGTGCCATGTCTGGAGTTACATGTGGTCTTTCTTCTCCTTTCATTAGCCGTGACTTGTCAAAATGCTGGCAACACTTGTAACGCAGTCACACAACGTTGTGAGGACTTACACCCTGGTGTTCAATGCGTCTGCGCAGAAAACTACATGAACGATAACAGCAGTCAATGCATTGGTAATGTTTGTTCAACGCTTTAAAACTAATAACATAATTTTTGCCTTGTTTGTAGTTTCAGTACGTATAATTATTTTTCTTTTTCATTAGCCGTGAGTTGTCAAAATGCCGGCGGAACTTGTGATGCAGTCACACAACGTTGCGAGGACTTACACCCTGGTGTTCAATGCGTCTGCGCAGAAAACTACATGGAAGATAACAGCAGCAAATGCATTGGTAATGTTTGTTCAATGCTTTAGCACCAATGACTTGAAGTTTGTCCCTTGTTTGGAGTTACAATTTATTCTTTCTTCTCCTTTTCATTAGCCGTAACTTGTCAAAATGCCGCCACAACTTGTGATGCAGTCACACAACGTTGCGAGGACTTACATCCCGGTGTTCAATGCGTTTGTGCAGAAAACTACATGGAAGATAATAGCAGCAAATGCATTGGTAATGTTTGTTCAATGCTTTAGCACCAATGACTTGGAGTTTGTCCCTTGTTTAGAGTTACAATTTATTCTTTCTTCTCCTTTTCATTAGCCGTAACTTGTCAAAATGCCGCCACAAATTGTGATGCAGTCACACAACGTTGCGAGGACTTACACCCCGGTATCCAATGCGCTTGCGCAGAAAACTACATGGAAGATAACAGCAGCCAATGCATTGGTAAATGTTGTCCAATACTGCAACATTAGTTATTAACATAATTAGGTTTGTCTAATGGATAACCTACAAGAAGTCTTACATATTCTCAAATGTTCCATACTATCATGCTCTTTGCAATTTTGCACTACGCAATGATTTGCTGGCAATATAGAAACAAACTGCTAGTTTAAGCACACTGTTTGACGTATTAGAATATATGGTATATGGCATACGTTCACCTTTGCCACGCAGTCTTGCACAAGCAACTGGCAGTGCAACCCAGGCGCGGTTTTACGGGGGGCTTTGGGGGCTCAAGCCCCCTCCCCCCAAAAAAATCGCTCAAGCCCCCCAAAAATTTCCCGAGGTTGTGTATTATTTTCATGCTATATTTGCGTGTATTGAGAAAAACAAAGTTGCCCAATACATTTGTGCACATCTTGGTCCAGTGGATTTAGTTTCTCAAATGTGTCATGCAAGATAGGGCATGTGATTACGTTTCTTGTATCCCACGTCTACGTACGTACACGGTACACCGTTGTTTTGACTGCATGTAGTACGACAGCCACGCTTCGCCTTAGCACTGTGTAACGGTACGTAGGCACAGTGCAGGCCCCTATTAGCTTACAAAGTTGCATTCTTACCTTCGACGCCAGTGCCTACATGGATGAGTTTGTCAAGGAAAACTGTAGTCTGAGTCTCGAAATCACATAAGTTCATGATTTCATAACATGGAAATTTGGGTCAGATAAGTAACGTCTATGATAGTATGTACTTACATGTAAATCAAGTTAACGGATTAATCATCTGTTGGAAGTTAAAAACGAGTCATTTCGACGCTGATCTTGTCAAGTTATACTGGCAGTCCTTTTTAGTCAAATGTACAGGCCGAATTTACTTTCATCAATGTGAATAGGTCCGGTTGCTCGTATCTATCAGTAACGTTTTTCCAAATTAAAAAAAATATATGCCTGTACAGTGGCGTACCCAGGGGTAGGGGATTGGGCCATGGCCCTCCCTCACGGATGCCAATTTTTCTTATTTTTAGATCCTAAAAATACGTAATTTTTTACACAAATTTTACTCCAAAAGGTAGCATATGAGGCACCAGATTGCATACAAGGACACCAAAGTCTTCAAAACTTTTCAAAGGGAGGTATTGTCTCCCCATGGCTCCCTCACCGATGCCAAATTTTTTAGTTCCTTAAAATACGCAAATTTTGTAACACAGATTTTACTTCAAAAGGTAGCATATGTGGGCACCAGATTGCATGTAAGGACACCTAATTTTTTCAAAAATTTTCAAAGCGAAGGGGGAAACCCCCTCCCCTTAGACCCCTCCCCAGGCCGGCGATCACACACATACTGCATCCCCCCCCCTACCTTAGAGAAATCGTGCGTACGCCACTGTGCCTGTATATATAAGTTACGGTACCGTTTTTATTATCATTTTTTTTCAGCGTGGCGTTGCCGATTTATATATGGGAGAAAATTTTATTCTTCTGTTTCAAGTCTACCTAAGCCCCCCCCCAAAAAAAAATCTCAGTCTAGAACCGCGCCTGGTGCAACCCAAGACTTATCTCAATGCTTTTACAAATTCTTTTTTACACTGCGCAACTCCAGATTTATTGCCTCTCTTACGTACACATACCCTAAGTTCTGTCACTCGAACGGTTAGCCGCTCGTGAAAGTAACATGTGTTGTAACATATAAGAGAATAAAAAATGAAAGTTAGAGCAACATGTAGTAGCCAGCACGGGTAACAGGAGAAAGGAGTGTGAAATCGTATATATGCAGGGGTGCAGTGAGTATGACGGGTGGTTGTGGAGGTTGGGGAGGTGGAATAGTTTCAGGTGTAGAGAATGTCAAGAAAGATATAAGATAAGCTTAGTGCCCACAGCTGGAGTCAAATTTGTTTCCAAAGAATGCTATCCCATATGCTACACTTATAACAATAATTTCTACACAATCATGACCTTAAAGGAACAAATCAATACAAATCGAACGATAGTAGATTTTTCTTGCAAGCAATGATTACAATTCCACTCACTGGAACTGACGATTTTAATAAAATGAATCCAGTCTGTACAACAAATGTTGCATCGAAAAATTTATTTACACATTGATATTTTATTCCAAGGCAATAAGAGATGTCATCCGCAATTTAAACTATTTATTAGCGTCATAAAATTATGGGTACCTCAAGGTGTAATCACAGAGGTTATCTATGTAGTTTCCATGGTTGGAAAAATGTTGTTTGGGTGCAGTAGAATGCGGTTCTTGTTTTTTTTTTTTTTGTTGTTTTTTGCTAAGGTACTAGGAAAATAACATTTCACGGAATGGATATATCCTCAAACAACAGTTGTGTCCTTTATCAACAGCCATGACATGTGGGAATTCAGACAGGGCTTGCAGGCCTGTCACTGAGCGTTGTGAGGACTTAAATCCTGGTATTCAATGCATCTGCGCAGAAGGATACATGAAAGATGTCAACAATAAATGCATTGGTAATATTTATCCATCATTGTTATTGTTGTTATCTGCCTGGCCCTCGTAGCCGGCGTCGTCATCATCATTACACAAACATTAGCTAAATGGTACAATTTGTAGGACAGCAGTTCGAGTGGCGTACACAGGATTTCTCTCAAGGGGGGGGGGGCGGGCATGCAGTAAACTATGTATTTTTAAATGAAATCTGGTGCCACATATGCTGCCTTTTTAGGTAAAATTTGTCTGTACAAAACCTGCGTATATTTTGGAACTAAAATAAAAGGGCACCAGTGATCGCCGACCTGGGGGAGGGGTTTGATGGTTTTTAGCGAGCCAATACTCCCGCGCCCTTCTGTTAGAGCCTGTTTTGTGTTTCTACTTTTAAGTCCTAAATCGATATGTAAAAGACGGGTCGCTATCCGCGTAACTTGTTCAGTGTGCTTGATGCGTTTAACATCTATAACCCAAGCCGATCATTCACCTCACAAATCCAAAAAAATCTGGATACTTCACTGAAATGCATTGGTATGATGCTCATATCAACTGGCTCGAGTAATGTTTCAGAATAAGTGCAGGCATAGACTATAAACGTACTATACATTATTAATGAGCTCACTCTGTAGGCCTACTCGTTCTGTCATTCATCTTCCTTTCACAGAAGAGTGTAACAAATACATCAATTAAATTGATTAAACCTTCCTTTTCAGAGGTAAAAGGGGTTCACATCACTACAGAAGTACCAGAGAACGGACCACGCTGCCCAGCTGCCACCATTAACATCGGAGTCATTGCAATTTCCTTTCCCCCGGCAGAGACGGGAGAAGAAGTGAATTCCATTGAAAGCTGTAGTAATCTTTCATCTGAAAGTAAGATATAAAACAAAAGCAGCAATGCTGAAAGAGCTCAGCTCATCTGATATTTCCCTTCATAGGTCAATAGTGGTTAAAAGTCTCATTCATTTCTTCTCTCTTGTGGCAGTTTGCTAAAGTCACAACCTGCAAGCTAGTTAAGACAGCGCAAACGTGTCTTGTTTTGGATAGTGAAAATTAAGTTGTGCGAAAAGTTGATAACACAAACTGAGTGAGTGGGTACTGGTTATTGAGCCTCTACACTTTTCTTCATACCCTCTCAGATTTTGTGGGCATGTTATTTTCAGAATCACAAATTTTATAACTCTAGAAGTTTTTTTTTATAACATACCGTCTTAGCCCATCGCTGTCTCAATACAATGCATATGTGCAAATCATTAATAATTCCTTGTTCGGACAATAATAAAGTTTAATGCTTACTATTGTGCCCGTTAATAGGATTTTGGCCATTTCCTGTCACGTTTTGTCACCTCTTCAGTAACCATTACCAAAACTGAAGTCTTTAGTCTGACTCCATTTTTAACATATTGTAGCTTTTGCGACATGTACTCGATCATATTTTATACTGTAAAACGTTAGTAGTTGAGATGGCTGTAGAATAACAGACGAAAGCCATGACAGGTCCTTGGCAGAAGTTATATTTGTATGTCAAACTCTACACCAATCGTACAATTTCTTAAAACTGATGGTTAACTGAGCAATTTCCCTACTTTTTCTACCTCGCAGACCAAAGACAGCCGTTTGCAACTCGCGTGTGTAATCAAGTATGGCAAGAACCAAAACTGCAAAACTGTTTTAATGTAGATACACCAGAGGAGCAGTTAGACGTTTTATTTCAAGTGAGTTTGATCTAGTAAAAGCGTTACATAGCCTACAATGCTCCTAATACGTTTACAGCTGTCCAGTCTACTCGTTATATAGAGTGACCAGCAGGGCCGTAGCGAACAAGGGTGTGGGGTGTCACACCCCCCAATATTTGGTCACCGTTGGCAAATTTTCGGTCTTTAGGCAAAAAGGGGCGAGGGGAAGTAAAAGAGGAGAGGAGGAAAGAAGAGGGAAGAAGGAAAAGGAAAAGGGAAGGAAGGGAAAGAAAGTAAAAACGGAGAATGGAAAGAAAAAAAAAGGAGAGAACGGGAACCCGCGGCCAGTCTGTTATCGGCTATTTCGATTTTCGGCTCTTCATCCAATTGGCTCATTCTAGTTGAAGGCCCGTCGGCAAATCCACCATGCATGTGACGGCCGTATCAACGACAGTCGGTGTAATTGGAGGGGTGTCCGAGTCCGTCGGCAACTCGGGGAAAGAAATGGAATTTAAGGCTTCTGAATAGGCGCGCTTTTTCGGGCCATTATGACCAGTGTTTTAGCCAGTTCTATTAACGGCGACAAATGTCGCACAAAAAATGTGACAAGAACTCTCTACGAGGGTATAAATTGTGACAGAATCAGCCTCATCAGAATAATTTTGCCTGTTCCTTGCTGTCAGCATATCATTTTTGTCTGCTTTAATTGCGACAGGACTTCCTAATTCACAAGCCTTTATTTTAACCTCCGAGCCCCACTCCGCTACTTCCATCTCGAAGTTCAGAAAGTAGACTGATTCCGTGCATTACGTCCGCGGCGCAATATTTTTATGTAGAAAAACACTTGTCACTAAGATTTTTTGGTTCCTCATTAGGGCAGAAATACACTCAAATATTGCACCATTTGCGATCTAGGCACCTTTCAAATTTCAAAAATTTTCCAAAGGGAGGGGGCCCCACTCCCCTTATACCCCTCCCCAGGGCAGACGACCACACGACATACTTCATTCCCCCCTTAAAAGAAATCCTGGGCACGCACTGGAATGCATCCTGGCGTTCGAAGCATATTTTGAACGCTAGTATTAAGATTCTGGACACTTTTCTCCATTGTTGAACTCCGGACGCCTGTTTGAACATTTACAGTATTTGAACGCCTGACGAGTCTAGTGTTCAAATGCTGAACGTATAGTGTTCAAGTTCTGAGCTTCAGGTTGAGCTCCTGAAGTATAGTGGCATGACGGGAGGAATTGCCTATCACATTAAATCTTTGTATTGATTAATGTATCATGAACCAAAATAAACCTATCCTGGGACTTAATTTTTTACCCAGAAATATGCTAAAACCTCAGAGCTTCCGAGGGCTTTGCCCCTGGACCCCACCAGGGGCACTAAGGCTGGACACTGGACCCCACCCGCTAAATCTCGCGCTTCGCGCTCGTTTTACGCATCTTGTGTAATTCCGTCCAGCTTTATACGCACAAAATTGTTGCCATAACGATGGTCACCATTGATTCTCAAATGACTTTGACAGCACCTTAATTTTACCACAAAACTTACAAATCAACAAAATTGTTAAGACTTAATCAGTTAAAATCTAGTACGTTTCGGAATAAGACTAAGGGTGTTACCTTCGAGCAGCATAACTCCTTCGAGAGTAATGTTTGGTTTCGCCCTTGGCTCTTCGCCAGAAAGCCGAGGGAACCTTTCTTGAAAAAGAAGGGTGTTACCTGTGGAATATCTATGTCCAGAATGTTCGCAAAGAAGTGAAGTGACAGCTTTTGGAACAATTATTGCAAGGAATATATCACTAGCCTAATAAGGAAGATGGGTGCATGAGAAGTGCCCTGAATATCAGTGATATTTCGGCAAATGCTATAGTTCAACGAATATGATCATATAAAAGACGTGACTGGCCTTCATAATTACCACCTGTTCTCTTTTTCTTACCACTGTCATTAATTTCTCTTATTTTATAACGGTGAGCCCTTAATTCCTGGCTCGACGCCATCACTTTCCGATAAGCCAGCTATTTTTATGTAGTGCTATAGAAACCTGCTTTCAGAAAGTATTTTCCCCGTCATTTTTCCCGTCATGGTCTGCTGTTTCCTTTTGCCTACAGCTGAGTAGCATACCGACTGCTGCTTGGTTGCAACCAAACGTGCACCCCATAGCATACTCAGAACTGACTTAACATGCCAAAAGCGAGTTAAATGCAGAAATAGTTGATTACATTACTACGTACCGCTCAGATCATGTTTAAGCAATACATCTAACTTTAACTTGTGTTCACCTTTCTCATTCCCTTAACACTCCTCCCACGTATGTTTTATGCATTTTTGACTTCACGTATATCTGTACTTTTGTCTCGTTTATGCTTCATCATCATCATCATCATCATAATCATTATTTATCTTCTTGAGGTGTGATTCCAGTAAATTTCTCCATTCACATTGCATTTAATTATTTGAAACTTCAGTATAACTCTAAAACCAATTTTCAGTGTCAGATGGATTTGCCCCAGCTTGATTTTCCTGTCCAAATATCAGAGGGTAAACTTCTATTATTAGGTTTCTATAGCTACCATGAATCATTCAATTCAATCTTTTTCCTTATTTTTTAAATTATATCCAGTTATTTACTCATGGTTTTATTCCTTGTTTTCTTACCCAGCTCAATCTCACAAACACCAGCGTCAGAGAAGTTTCTAGAAGTTTTGCTTTGTACATATATCAATTTGATAATATTACTGCCAGACTTTTAGAATTAATTATCAAATATCTTGCCAGAATTGTTGCTGTTGGAAGTGCTTCTTTTGAGGTAAGATCGTGTTACATGCCTGAATTAATGTACATTTACAGGCAATTCCCGCCTTAAAGCAAGACTTCCAGTGTCATCATAGGCCTTGTAATTTAGCACTTTTGCTCATGAAATGTTAAGTTATAGATAAGTTATTTAGCGGATATTTGATGGAAAACGTTCATGGGGGAGGGGAGGGGGATGGTAAAGAGCCATTAAGGCAAAAGTTACTGAGTGAAATGCGGAATGTTAATGGGAGCATCTCTAAAAAGTGGGGGTTCCCTGGTCTCCGCGACCCTCTGACGGGGAAATAGTATACGGTTACCGTCTTACTGTTTATAGAAATCTTCTCTAGGCCAGTAGGCGGAATATCACTACAAATACGTCCATGGCATAAGCTAACTTTTAGGAAATTCTGATTGACACCTGAAATATTGCAAATGCAGACTTAAAATTTACAAATACACGAGTCGGATGGATATAATCAACCACAGACAAGTATCGTATACTGATTCTCGGTGATATGGTTGTTAACAAGCAAACCTGAGAGGGACAGCACTTTGAGCGTTAGGGGAGATTCGAGCACTTGAGTCACATGCATATGGAAGGTTTACAAGGTACAATCCTCTCGATGTATGCAGTTATGTACAAACATTAAACGCTGGCGATGTCTTTTTTGTATTGCGAGTTCTTAATGATTACTAAACTTAGGGAAGCAAGTGAAAGTGCGACAAAATTGAGCAGAACACCACAACCATTCATCATTCATTCTTTCTAGGGGTGACGTCAAGAGGAGGTAGGCAGAAGACAATACCTTAGTCGGAAAATATTGCCCCCTCCGTCGGGGGATTTTCCCGATTTCGTGGGGTAGCAACGGCACGATGAAATACGTAACCTGTGATGGATCACTCACCCGACTGTTTACCTGTCTTTTTCTTTTTTATTATTTTTGGTCTCAATACGACAGTCCCAAAATTTTCCGCACTTCGCGCGCTTTAGATGTTTTGTTATTTCAGTTTCTTCCGTTATACCGTCCACTATACCGTTTTCACTATCCAAATAGTGAAAAATCTTCCCCTTTACTAAGAAAGCTATAGGTAGACTTCTCAGTTTTATGTAAATGTTGGGACTTTCATTTACTTTCATTTCTTATCGCATAGTTTGGAACTTTCATCCAATATCGCTTAGCTTGTTTTCTTTCCTTTGTTATGCTGTACGGTAGGCGACTCGCCGAGGGAGGTTTGACTTTTTCATCGGGGCAGACGAGGTGGATATAGGCCATCAATACAATATATGCTCCCTATAGGATTCAAATTTTGCTTTAAAAGAGTATAGTTTCTTTTATGGGTGCCCCACAATTTGCTTGCGCTTCACAGGCGATGCAATTCCACAACCCCCGGAAAACACGAATTTCCTTAAAAAACACGAATTCAGCACGCAACTCTAAACTTTTAAGTTATACTGATTTTAAGCAAAATATACCCTGCAATGTAATGGAATGGTATGACACAAAGATTTTCTTCCCAATCCCCCTTCACCCCGCCACATCGTTCTCACAGCCTGTCACCCCTGTTGGGTATTCCGGTCGCTGCACCTACCCCTTAGGGAGCCTGAGCCCCTTTCCAGCATACCCTGGCACCCCTTCCTGATTATTTCTGGTATTTGAGAATCAACCCTTTAGTCAGACCGGAGTCTCTCGTAAGATTAAAGTTAACTCCACGCCAATGACATTGAAATTACGTTGGAAGGCTATTTGTTTATATAGAGCGTTAGCGTTTGTATTAAGTAGCTTCTACTCCAACAGTAGCATATGAAAGTAGCGTCAAAAATTCTTTTCCCTGGGTCGGAATTCCTGCTGTCTCATTCAAGAGCTTGTCAAAGCGCCTTAGCACTGAAAGTGTAGATTCTGTTTGACTGAAGGTGGTTTTTCAAATGTGAAGTAGGACACTTAACGAGCGATGACTCTTTGAATGTTAACATTTTAATTCTTTTTAAGACACAGGGAATTCACATTTTGTATAGTGAAACTTAGAGTATGTTCTATGACATACTGAACGAGATGTATTTTACAATCCTTCATTGTTAATATATAAGATGCCAAATTGCGATTTTACCGTACCAATTTTCGAAGTGTTTATCTTTTCGTATCACTCAGGTCACCGATGTTGTGGTAGGCACAGTAAGTTTCATTATGTCCATAAGCGAGGAGATTCTAGATGAGGCAAGGGGAGTATCGTTGGTTATTCCTCTGATGGAAGAGCAGGTTACAAACGTTATGGGAAATGAGCAAAATTATAGCCTGAGTTTGCAGAACTTAGGAGTAAGCACATTGAAGATGCAGAAATCGGTGTTTGATCGTGATTTTACATTCATCGATCGCGTGACCGCTATAACAGACAACGCAAGGGGTGACGAGTTGGTCGAAGAAACATCAATTACAATACCTAACTCTGTACTGGAACTGGTAGATAAAGGTAATATCTTTTAAATGCTATTCTCCTGCTTCACATAATTAGTATCAAACTTCAAGAGTTCCGTGACGCTTTACTTTGCACCTTTTATTTCAATTTGTCAAACAAACGTTTTGTCAATACGTTTTACAAGGAGTGCGATTCATTTTTTTTTAACTGTAAGTTTGCTGGAAAGTCTAATCTTTTTCCTTAAACAATTATTACCCCTAAAGTCGTAGAAGTTTGTCTAAGAGTAAAGAGACACCACAGTGCATCCGTCATTTACTCAGCTAAAAATCTGTTTCTCAAACCACATATTTTGTTTATTCTGGGTAAAAAATTGATAAAAACTCCATGACCTAAGACCATTTAATCCCTACGTGGGGAATCATTTTCATTGTTGCAAACAATTAACCATGGCAAATATTATGCATTCAAGTAAACAGGTAAATGGGTACATTTAAAAGGAAGTTGCAGGCAAAATTCCTGAATTAACTTTAAATGTATAGAATTGCAGACTGCAAGAGCCAATGATAATTTTATGGAAGCAGTTCGTGTCAACTCAGTTGTCTCTATACCTGGTTTAGCTGTAATTTATTCCTTGCGTGTTTCATAAGTGTCCAACCATATGCATTTGTTGTAATGGAGATGGTAGATGGTAGATAGAAGAGCTGGTCGTTTTAGTGAGACCATTTCGTCATGATAGTTTCCCAAGATGTTTCCCTTGCTTCCCGTTTTCAGTTTATCCCAATTATACTGACGTTCCTATTAGTTTTGTCACATATGAAGATCCACGACTCTTCAGAAAAGATGAAAGCCAGGCTTCAGAAAACAGAAAGGGTACACGAGACTACATTGGAAGTTACGTGATATCCTCAACCGTGGAGCTTCCTGACGTCACAATAGATGCCCTACCACAGAACTCTTCGGTGATAATAAAGTTTTCTGACCTGGTAATGTGTCATTTTAATATTTTTAACAAATTTGATATAAATATATAAATACCTACGCATCACAGAGAGAGCAGTGTACCCAAAAATAAAGTTCTTAGGCAATAATATATGGTTTTTCATGGGAGAACAGGGCTGGGCAAAAGATGAGCCGAGGGTCCTTCTGGGAGAAGTTTGAAGTTTGAAGTTTGAAGTTTTTTTTTTTTTTTTTTTTTTTTTGTGAAGTGTTTAGCAGCAAGAATATATGATAGAAGAGATACCATCTAGTTTGAAGCACTTTAGTGAGATTCCAGTGGGTGCTACAGAGACTAACTGCGTTGTGGGTGAAATAACGCATAATATAAATCATTGACGGAGACGGAGGTTGCTCAATATGGGGCATAAATTTCTTTTTATTTTTTATCAAAACTATTGCAAATAGTAAATAACGAAGAAGAAAAACTAAAAATTGCTAGTTACTGTATCCCACGCACTGTAATAACAAGACAATATGTATATATCTGACAATTGCATGCATTTGACTGCAGATGTTGAAGGAAAACGACAATGCTAGTAAAACGGAACTTTTGTGTGTCTTTTGGAAATATACTTCTGACGACGGTCAAGGAGAGTGGTCACAGGATGGATGTAAAAAGCTGTCAACAGGATTCGAAAACGTAATTTGTTCCTGTAACCATCTCACAAGTTTCGCAGTACTTGTGGTAAGTTATACTGTGGGTTTGCATGAGCTGTATGTTACATATGAAGTATGCTGCCGTGCATGTGTTATTATGCAAGTTTCAGTACTAATGAAATATACGCTTCATATACCATATCAAATGGTAACACCTTGTTTTACATAGCACAAAACTTTGTCACTACATTAAAAAAAAAAAAAAAAAAAAAAAAAAAAAAAAACATATAAAGTGAAGTGTTGCACTGCGAAATTTCCCGAGCGGATATAGGGCATTTAAAGAACTCCTAAAACAGATTCAATATACGCCACATACTCCAGTGAAAATTTATGTGATATTCTTATCGTTCAATACATTTCTTTATTCTAGGGGATGCGCGGAGAGGACAAGGAGACGAGGGCTCATTTCGTACTTCAACTAATAACGATAATTGGTTGTGTTATTTCCACTATCGGTCTCTTCTTTTCACTCATGTGTATGGTCATCATCAGGTACGAATAATGCAATACTTTCCACATTCACACTTCACCGCAAAGTTCTAAACAACCGAATATAGTGTAATTAAATCCCCAAATAACGCCATATACATCCTTAACAAGCTACAAATTAAAGGTTGTAATTTTGCTGAATGGACTTTCACGACAACTCACTCTCATAAAGATCTGCTAATACGTCACCATTTATAGTCCCTATGAAAATAAACAACCGCAAATGACAAAAACTTAGCCATGTGTGGTCCATTTTTATTTTAAATAAGCGATCAGCTGTGGCGGCGTATTTAACGGTCTTCAAAATCAATTTTGGGGAAAGGGGCTTTGTGCAAATAGGTTAAACGACGGTTTCGTCTATGAAATCTAGTAAAACAGTTTTATTTTAGTTTATGGGAACTGTGGTTACTCAATAAGAATTTTGAATAGAAAGGGCTGTAAGAGCCTGTTAATCATCTAAATGATGACAGATGATATCGTATCTTAGTTTGCTTATACGTCAGTGTAGACCACGTTTTCGGGCTTTAATGTAGACAATTCCCGAAAAATTTTCACAGAAATAATTGTTCAAATAACCGATTGGTCAAACTTCTCCCCACCTGATATATTGGCCCTGTTCCTCTTTCACTTGTCAATGAACCTGATTCGGATTCCCTGATGTATACAACACAGGTGGTAAGTCATATTTTCTTAATGACAAGACAAGAGTAAGACTTCCCGCAGAGTTGTAACGAGTCACTCAATTTTACAGTCGAGTCGAGTCATTTACTACTTTTAATGTGACTCGAGTCGAGTCAGTGACATGAGTCATTGTATTACTTCTGTGAGGAAAATTATGATACAACTGCTCGAGTCATTCCCTTTTTGAACATTAGTGACTCGAGTCTTGACTTGTTACAACACTGACTTAAAGAGGAGCCAAAAATATGAATGTGTATGGTCACCTACCTACCTATTCTCTAACTAGTGTTTGCATTTAACACATAATTCTAATTCTTGCAGAAAAGTCAGAGTTAAACAGCAAACCCGAGTTCATTTCAACCTGTGCCTTGCCTTGATTGGTTTGTACTTATCATTCTTGTTTGGTATCGACCAAGCTGACAAACCAAGAATCTGCCGACGTATGACGTCGGTAATCTATTTCTTTTGCCTCTCCTCCATGGCGTGGATGTCTGTTGAAGCTTTCTACGTCTACAAGCTCATCTGGAAATGCAAGCGAAATAACATTAAGCATTTAATACCTGTTGGAGCTTTATTTGCGTGGGGTGAGTTTATATGTCAACAATGTATGTCTAGCAGCATTTCTTGAGCTTCATAAAATTTGTAAAATTAGAAAATACTTGAATCGAAGGACCACTGAGACTTAGTTCATGTTTTTGTTTCATCAAGACTTGGTAATTGTAATACGTACCCTTCTCTATGGGCTTCAGACTCCTGACTCAAGAAATTGCAATTACAGAACTCGGTGGCAAGATTAGCTACACCCACAAAACCCTGCGATCATTTAACTTCTGACCGTCGTGGCATTTACTGGCTTCCCGTTTTCGATCGAATAAAATTCTGTTGCGAAACATTTGTTTGCACTGTTGCACAATTCTACTTCTGCTTATCTGCAAAATCTTTAAGAGTATACTCCGTGTAGATGCCTTCGCTTCAGTTCAAAATTGTTACTCTCATCTCCTCCAGTCTCTAAGAGGTATTATGGTAATCTTTCTTTCCAGCTTATCTTTGAAGCAACCTCTCAATTAAAATCAACAAAGCTAAAACGGTCTCAAAGACATGACTCAAGACCCCAAATTTTCTCCAGGCTCTAATTTTAATCTTTTATATGCTTTTCCCCAGCTCAAAGGGACTTTAGCGTGTTTTGTGCTTTATACAAACTGTGTATGATTATAGTAATGGTGCTGGCGAGTCGATAATGCTAGCTACATGTCATTGCCTTATTAAGTCACATCGTCGTTAAATATATTCCATGTTTCTTGCCTGTTTATTTTTTATGTTTTTTACCCTTTTATTACAATTTTTATAGCCATGTATTTAATAATCCATGTATTACAAAACTTGTTGAAGAACTGAACGCCTTAGCTGGTCGAGAAGTGTCAGAAACTTTGCTGCCTAACATGTCTCCGAAATGCTTGAATAATCACAGTGAGGTGTGCAGTACGACAAACTTTCTTAATCAGACATATAATTGTACAGGCGTCCAGGTTGTGACGTGTGTTTTACGTGAGGCAATGAATAAGTAAAGCAGGGTAACAACTGAATGTTTAATAGGGGAAGTTAAAGTGCAGTTCAGTCCTTTTTTCTATGTTGTTTATAAACCTTCTTCGCGACGTTTACTCATTTTGCTTTTGCCAGGAATGCCTGCCATAGCTGCAATCATAATTTATTCCGTTGACAACTCTCACGATTATGAAGCAGAACCCGACTAGTGAGTATATCTAGTCCTGGTTGTATTTGCTCTGTACACATTTGGTGAAAGCTTAAACTTTGGGTATAGTGTTATTTTCTGCTTGATTTTAAGCTATTTATGCATTTTGCATACTTCATAATAAATAGTAAATTACATTACATTTACTAGTCTTCTCGCTAGTAACTGGGGATCGATAAGGGATCAACTAGTTGATAGCATCGAGAAGACTAGTAAATGAATTTACCACATCAATTTTGCATACTTCTCCTCTTCCATTATTGAAATAAGCTTTCTAATCTAGACATGAGATTGAAATGAAAAATGTGTCAGGTCATGGAGCTAACAACGACAGGGAATCGCTACTTGCGGCAATGTAGGGGTATTGTAGAAAAAAAGCTTCCTGGGTACGGTAGGTAAAAATTTGTGGAGGATCTGCAAAGGTATGATGAGCCTCCCTGGTAGGACTAAGCAGACGGGCATCTGTTGGAAACGATCTTTGTTCATACTGGCTGAGTAATTTTTGAAGGATATCTTATTAAAAGATGTAGGAACAGAACATCGAAACATTCCCCTATCATTTAGCAGAGAAGTCTTATGCACTATAGCATAGGCTATGTTAATTCGAATCGAAAAATTAACGAACATGTGCATGGTTGTGACGTATTAACAAGCCAACACATTCTTAAGTTGAATACTCGTGAAAACCGTCTGGGCGGTTGAATGCTAGTATGTGCTTGTGTAAAATGTCCTTACAAATAGTTAAGGATGTAACGTCCAAGCCCTGACTCGAGTTCGTTTTTCATTGGACTTGGAATTAGCTCGGAATGGGAGGTACCGGAATCGGAGATGGCCCGGAATGGGCTACAGCTGGCACTCGACGTCAATCCAGTCGCTTCCACAAATGGGAATGTGGAAGTGCACAGTGCAGTATATGAATGGTTACATAATTATAGTCAACAGGGTAGACCAGAGTATCAAACCGACTCCTAAAAAATGCCAGTTTTAATTTAGTGTAATCGCAAATAGTAGAAACATTTTTTGAACCAGATCCTGCAGTGCCTCGTAATTTCCCAGATAGACCTTTTACCTCTGCCTAGTGATGGGATCGCAAATGTATTGATCAGAATAGTCCAATTACATTAAGACGGGGACTAAATATGATTCACTGATACCAAACATCTCTAAGTGTTTCCGACTTTTTCCATCTTATGATTTGTTTGCAGCTGTTTCCTACACCCGGGACAAGTCCTTTTCTACGGGTTTCTTCTTGAGCTGCTGGTATTGTTTTTGTATAACAGCATCATCTTTATTCTCGTTACGTATCGATTATTAAGTCGCAAAATTGAAGTGTGGAACAGAGAGTACAAACGTCGAGAACGCATCATTCGTTTCAAGAGTACTGTTTTGTTTTGGTTTCTTCTCGGCATTTCATGGGTTTTCGGATTTTTAGCGACTTTTGCACATCCCGCTGTTATCGTGTTTCAGATCATTTTCTGTTTACTACTCTCACTACAAGGTTTCTTCATGTTTTACATGCTCATACTGCAGAATCCCGAGATGAAAAAGAGACTCTCGACTATCAGTTCTCTGAAAACACCTTCGTTATCCCTTCAGCTTGGAGCACGCGCATCTTCAGAAGTCTCTTCCAAAGAGCAAAAGATTAAAGGAGGATTTGCATCTTTCGATAAAGGAAACAACGAAAGCTTTTTGTAAATAGTTGCTGTATGATAAGGTTACATGTCAATATATCAAGTCACTTTTGTAATTTTTCTACAAATCGATGTATGTCATGTAATGGATACCATTTGTATAATTTAATGGTGTAAAAAATTATGAGAGTGAAATTCTTCCTAATTGACAACAAGCTTTGATTTGCTACAAATTCAAAGACAAGGAACAGTAGATACTTCATTACGACAATCACGATAACTCAGAGAATAACTATTGTTAGTTTCATATCACAGGAGGTTAAAGTGGTTCGTCGATGGGTAAATTTTTGAAATCGAACCCCCCTGGTGAACTATGGGTGATTCGTCATCAACACGACTATACGCAGAAACTTCTCAAAATCAGGCGAATTCAGGTTGAAATACCAAAAAAGGAACTAAACTGCGTGGAGTGCAGGGGCATGCCTTAGATCCCCTAGTATGGTGCAGGAGCAACATTCTTGTGGGACTTAGGGGGCGAATGCCCCGAAGCTTTGGTGTACTCTAGACATTAGTGGCATTAGAGTGATGCATTTATCTGTTTATAAGCTGATCCTCAAACAACATTTCATGGGCAAAAAACAGATCACAGATATCACTTTTGACATTCCTTTCAGATAAAGCCTTTCTTCATTTCACTAACCGCCGGCCTAGATTTTTATGATACAGAGCGTTAAAGGAAGGAAGAGAGGATACATTATATGGCGAAGGTTGCCCAAAACTTTGGAACAATAATTTTACCTAAACTGTTCTACAGGAAGAAATAAAAGAAAGGGAAAACTAGTTCTCGGAATGGGTGCGCGCCAAGCGGGCCGAAAAAATCACATTTTTAGACGTGTATAGCTGCATAAGTTGCATCTAAACATATTTTAAAAGCTCGGAAAATTGTATGGTTCGATGTGATAAAATGTTGCTTTGAATTTTAATTGGGGAGTGGGGTAGGACAACTGCCCTGTTGTGCCATGCTGTTCCCCGCTGCCCTACGTCATGCTCATGACTTCGCCCCTCACATAGAAATGCAGATATTGAAGGTTGTTACAAATTAGGCACGTTCCAAATGAACATTACGATAACCATAATAAGCATGATTACATCATTATTTCAACATCTCAATAAGCCTGTTCACAGTTGGAGTTATTGAGAATATAATGATGATAATCATATGATATCAAAGGTCACGGGGGTACAAACACGGATACGCACAGTTATGTCATGTAAGCATACCCTACACCTCATGTACTACAGATAGTGCAAGTCGATGTCTTCCGTGCTGTCACCTCCCCTGACACCACCCGACTGGCACAATCGGAGACCTCCAGACATTGCATGCCCGCCCCCAGGACAATGAGCAGAATGAAACAACTTGGCATGTATCGTTCTCTTTCGACAAAAAATCATAGAAAATCCGTTCTGGTATTTTCATAGTGAAAGAAAAAGTTATCTGCTTATGAAGCGGGAACTGAAGTACGCCATGTGCATGTAGAATGCTACCCGGCATAGAATCTACATACAGAGGAGTAAATACGGGGGGGGGGTGTGGGAGTGTGACACCCCCGTGAAAATATAAAGTCGTTCTCTGAGCGCCAAAAAGTGGATCTCAAATCCAGTTTGTTATGCCTTTGTAACAGTAGACCAGAAATAAACAACATTTGATACCTTACTCAAATTGAAATTCCGGCAGAGATGAAGTAAAAGTGAAAAGATTCCCCTAAATTTTTACTGAGTTCTCGAATTTTTTATCGAATACCCGAAAAAATGTTCAAAACTTTTCGCGCGCTTCGCACGCATGTAGTGGTTTAGTGGTCTATTTTATGCACCTGGACTGCAACGAATTTTGGGCAACTTTTTGAGATTCGGGCAAAGCATTTTTGGCCCCCCCCCCAAAAAAAAAAAAAAATTGGAAGAGTCCCCTACACCTATGATTATTACTACCGTCCTGTAAATGGTAATTATCTGGGAAGTTCGGATCGTACAACTATGTCAATGGAAGTCGGTCTCCAAGAAATGTAGTTGGTCCCAAAATAGTTCACACCACTTGCGAATTCATGTACATACGCCTCTGGCTAGATACCACATCCATGTAGTATACTTATACTGCTTATACTGTAATTTCCATGATGCAGTGGCGGAGATTTGTTTGAAAAAGTTGGGGGATACTGGGCCGTTGAGGAAAAAGTTACTGTGTGAAAAAGTGAACGTCAATAGGAGCATATCCAAAAGTGACAGGTATATCCCTCCCCTGATCCTCCCCGGAATGTCCACCTATACTCTGATGTACGCATGATCATATCATTTATTCGTCGTTATCATATTATCACTTTTGCAACTGGACAGTTATGTAAATCATGATGTTACTTTGTCTGAATTATATCATTGCTTCCTATTTTTCGATGTATCATATTTTTCGATGTAATGCTCGTTGTAGCCATCTGTGGGGAGACAGTGATTAAGAATTGGACCAACCAAACTGGACCCAACAGAAATAGGCACGGAAAATAAGACTAGTAAATCGAATCGCAGTTTACTCTTTATTCCGTAACCTCCTGAGAAACTAGTAGAAAAATGCAAAATAGTAATTAATATTCAGACTCAACGATATAAACTCGCAAAAAGTCATAGAGGATATTCCCTCAGTTGGGAGAATATACTTTCTCCCGATCGGGAGAAAATTTGGTCGAGGGCACCGCCATTTTGTCTATACCACCAGCAATTCCTTGGGTTCTTTGTGTATATTGTCAGTGACGAATCGGTTGAGGAAACCCCATTGCAAATATTGTCGGGCGAATGTTATGGATTAAAATGTATATTCGGGAGTGTGTGGTCATAGCTACCAAAAAGCCACGCCGTTTTTGAGAAAAACGCAAGTTCTGAGTGGTTTTCATTCTCATTTGCTTAACCTTGTCTTTGTTATGCTGGCAAGCTTATACAATGTGCTGCATAAGCTTTCTCTCATTCGGCCCGGGGAGTCGGAATTTTGGTTTTCCCCCACAGAGGACTCAGAATCTCCCGGACTGTTGATGCAAACTTTTGGAATACTGTACATATACATCAAATACAAAATTAGACTTTTAAAACGGTACAAATTACATGATGTAGTTTCAAATTAACTAGCAAAGCTATATAACACGAATTCAGTGCTAAATTACGTGTCATTAAGGTTACATCTATGATATCAAGTTACCCCCTTTGCCCGTTTGAGGCCGACCCATATGCCATAAAATCTTAACACGTAGTTTATTGTCACACCGTGACTTCAAATATAAAGGTACGCATATAAACAGTAACAACGCCTAATGTTGGTTGGGGTTACGTGTGCGCTTTCGAACAGTGATGTTACTCAAGTCGACCTATAGTATGATGGGTGCGTGCAAAGCGGGCCCACAAAGTTGCATTTTTAAGACATTTTCAATAGCAATCCAGTGTCTATATTTCATTTCACACTGTTCTTAAATACAAACGATAGCGTATAGCTTTACATGTTTTCGATATCAGATTTATTTTCGACTCAGGTAAGAGGAGATTGGGGTGAGGAAAAATACCCAGTTCGCCGATATCAGTTCCACTGTCTGACCATGTATGACTGCGGCCGGAAAATAATACTCAATTGAATAATAAGACAAATTGATAATAACTTATAAATAAAATACTTTTTCATAAATGCCAACATGCAAAGCCGAAAAGTACACAATAAAAACCACATAACAAGCCTACATTATAAGCCCCACATTAATGATTAATGTTGTAAACATTGTTGGGCATTCTGGGTTCACATCACTAATAACACCAGCAGGTGACACTGAAAAAAGAAAGCCATCATAATGGTAACCTTCGATTAGTTTTGATCATGGAAAGTCGTTGGCTTCCTGGCGTCCGATGTCATTTGTAGTAACTACATGTCCAGAAGCCTAGCTAAAGAGAGTGGAGGGGGAAATTTATCCTCTCCCCCACAAAGCCTCCGGGGTCTCTTTCGGAATTTTCGTAAATTTCAAATTTCTGGTAACGTATAGTCATCGTGGGAAACACCGTGGTCCTTTTATACAAATCCAGAGAATATCCTATAACCACTTTTTCCAAAGTCCCCTCGACTCACGGACGAAGAGCCAAGGGAACGAAAATCGGCCCGCGAAATCAAACGTAACTCCCAAAGAAGTTCGGCTCACCAAAGGGGCTACGTCTCCCAGCTAGGGGACAACTTACCTTCATAGCAGGTGTCGAATATGTACTCCTCTTTTTCGTACATACTCCAACACCTGCGAACAATGACAGAGATCATCCAATTTCGATATATTCATAAGCTCAATTATCATAAGCGCATTTTACCTCTCGACTGTTGATTGGTTTCAGTATATGAATATTCATATTGCACGAAAAGTCTTCAGCTGTAACGTTCACTTTTACACAGTAAGTCAGGGGGACTACAGTGTGTGAGCTTAAAGCGAACAAAATCACACACTAAAACCCCATTGACATTTGTCGTTCGAAAAAACATGGATAATCAAACTTGCTTTGGTCGTTTTTTTGTTGAATATTTATAATTTTTGCTTTAGTCGTTTTTTCGTTGAATATTTACAATTTTTGTTTGTTGTGATCGTATATGAATAGTTAATAGCGTACAGTTTTTGGGCAGTTTGACGAAGATGATTCTTGCAAAAGTTCGCCCTCGTTGGTATTGCGAGTGCAGTCAGTATGGGTGCAAGAGCAATACACGTTTGCCGGGCGGGCAAGGGGACAACAAACTTAAAAATGTACATTAAGTCTTATTAAAGTTCAGAGATATATGTTACAAAGCTTAAAATATGCATCCAATTGGTCCAACTCCCATCTAATTCACACGATATTCCCGAACTGAGATATTAAATGTTGAAGCTTTTTCACTCAATTTAAATGGTAGATTACGCAAGAATTTGTGATACAGTATGTCATTCTTGTACTACTCAAATTACTGTCTTTGCTTTTCTTTGCGTTTTCGAAAGCCACATCACTGCACGTTGTGTCAAAATGAGTGACCACCGGACTTCTTACTGATGATAGGGTGACTTGGCTATAAAAGCCCTCTCTGTTGCACAAGAAGGACATCAGGTCAAATTATTGCGCAACAAACTTTCAAATTGAGTGAATAAATTTCAACATTTTATATCTCAGCAACGAAATAAGCTATGAAAATGGGACTTGGATGAATGACATTCATTTTCCAGTCTCTGAAATATGTTTTCGTGTAATTTTAGGCTTTGCAGGTTCGCTTTACTGAACAACCTATTGACCTTCAGACCTCTCCATCACCATGTGTCTGTCATGCATAGTCCTCGGCGTTCTAGACTGGCTGAAAGAATAGCCTAACCGTATACGACAACCGCAAAAACCCAATAAAATTTCCTAGCGCGCATTTAGTTTAATATATAGGTATCTTATTACTTTCGACATATGTGCGACACGATGAGTGACATTATAGTTTGGTCGGAAAACCATTGAAAACCTCTCCTCGATCAATTTTCCTACTAGCTCAGATAAAATCCACTGTTGGTATTACCCGAGATATTTACAAAAGTACCCATTACTTGGTAAAGTTTGACCGACAAGGGTATAATTTTTTTACCAACAGTTTAGCAGGAGGCAAACATAACCACAGGCCCGTAGCAAGGCAGGGCACCAGGGACGTGTCCCCAGTTTCCCTGACCACCGTTATTCCCCCTTTGTGGAAAATCGATCGAAAATAAAATTTTACCACGAACCCGCCGGCATACCTCGAAGCGATTTTTGACCAAAATTTAAAATGATTCTAGCGGCGTTTAATGATGGACGTATTTTGTGTACTGAAACAATTTTTTTCAAAAGTACAAAAACTTTCGCGTGCTAGGCGAGTTGCCATCTTCAGTCCTAGTTTGTTTTAACACCCGTTTCAGACGTGTTGGCTCACGTCAAATAAAAGTTTCACAAATATTGTTCTTCTGTATAGGCATGCTTCTGGAGTTCCAAAATTGCATCGATAAGAAGTCCTATCCTCTTTTTCTTACCATTTGGAAGATCATAATTCAGACTCAGCATCACCTGATCATGGTTAACATATCTGATAAGAAACTTAAAGTGTCTCAATGCTGAGTCCAGAGCTGAGGGAGGGGGAATGCCTGCCCCTCATCTGGAACAATTTTGGGAGCCCTAATGATGAGTGCGATAAAGTATGTATCCCTGACGACTCGCGACCAGTCGCCCGGCGTCTTGATTTTGTTCTAAAGGAGTTACAGATTTTTTAATTGAAACCCAAATTTTTCTAGAACTCTCTCTATCAAAAACCTAAACTTTTAATTTCTTCCAGGTCCATAATTTTCTGGGCGATTCACGCGCGCCTAGGGTTTGTCGGTCCTGTCGGCAATCGGTCGATTCTGTCGCCCCCCTCTCCATTTTGGGGAAGTTGATCCCCTCATAGGATATGCCTATCCTTTCACCATTCAAGCAAATTTACAAAGGCAATTGAAACTGAAGATCTTCATAGGCGATGGGCTTAGACAGCATCCTCAACCTCACACACAGCCAAAAAGAAATTTTAAGTAGAAAAGACACTTAAAAGGGGGTTAAGTATGATTGCCAACATTTCAAAATTTTCTTAAATAAAGATAGTAGCACCTTTTTTCATCCGGCACCTACTGATATGAAAGAGTCCTTTACGTAAATGTTATTTCCTCAGGTTCGACCCCTCTTCCTACATCCCTCCTTCAGGGTGGCAGTAGCATTGGTGCCAAGGCCAAAGACGGGATTCGCCAGTGCAGGGTGCCAGTGACAGGTTTACGCCTCCGCACGTGGTCATGAACTGCCTCCCCGGAATTTCCCACCCCTGGAACTTTAGCCAGGCTACTATTGAAAGAGCCATTTGTGTCTGCGATATAACACAAAGGGAAACTCAAAAATTTGTTTTTGTGCACATTAAAAGAAAAGTCAAGACCCAAATTTTTGTTTTATATGTTAAGGAGGAACATATTCTAAGCATTCTGTGAAATTTTCATTCATTTCCCATGTTCGGTTTTCGAAGTATTAGTTCTTGAAGTTGACACATTTTCTACCAAAAGTGAACTTGAAGTAAGCAGGTGTGATGTCATGGCTTCACATTAAAGGGCAATGTTTTGTTTTTCTTTAAAATTTACTACCAATTTTAAACACCAAGAGTCTAAAATATTCATACCATAAATGCATCCTGAGCAGTTGAATTTTTAAAACCTTCATAACCTCTGTCCTTTAAGAATTTTCAAGTCCAAGAAAAATTTACAGAAATCACCTTGGATTACCTCAGGTATTATTCAGTCTGTTCGTAAGAAGAATATCCTGTATTGTGCGTATAAAAGAAACCCTACTGAGCATAATTTTGTCCAGTAGAGAAATTATAAGAATAGATTAACCACTATAGTTCGCTATGCTAAACAGTCCCACTATTATAACTTCTTTACTGAGAATAAGAACAATAGCAAAACGATATTCATAGATTGTTGAATAGAGGGGGCCTAGCTCAAATTATTCAGGCTCAAGTAGCACCCCTACAAGAGACTCAAGTATAATGGACTATGCCGACAGGTTTAATGACTTTTTCAACTGTTGGTGAAAACCTTGCTAATGAAATAGGTGAAAGTAATGTCAGCTTCGAGTCGCATTTAAATGATACTGATGTGCCAAGTACCTGCGTCTTACATCCTGTGAGCCGGGAGGAAGTGATTTCTACTATTCTGAAATTACAAAATGCAAAATCACCAGGTTATGATGACATAACCAGGGCCTTTTTTAACATACATACTGGGGGCCATGGCCCCCAGTCCCCATGCACAGCCCCCAGTCAGCTCATTTGCCCCCCTGCATGGTCCCTTTTTTGGGAAATTTTGTTTTCAAATGTTGAAAATTGCCCACTTTATGTAGACAGACTGGGAGACATACTGAACTTCTTCACTCAGGAAGATCAGGATGAGGAAAATAGGGTGATAAATTACTTAAAAGCCATGTAAAGTGCATGCTTCTGGCAATCTGGACAGTCATTTTTTCTGAAAAATTCCTTCGTAAAGTACATGTCGTTCAATGTTGACCTTCCGCTTACTCTCAGTGGCGGCACAAAAGAGGGCATTGGGGGAATGTGTCCCCAGTTAGGGCCTTTGCCCCGGCCCTCAGATGCGCCTCCCCACTCAGCTAACATAATAGTAGCCCGACAGTAGGAATAGCCTAATATTTTAAAATTATTTGGAGTATTTGTTTAGGAGGATGCATTTTAAACCAAAATATATCTTTACTGAGACTTGAATTTTTCACCCAGAAATATGCTAAAACGTCTGAGCTCCCGGGGCTTCGCCCCCTGGACCCCCACCAGGGGACCTAAAGCAGGCCGTGGACTCCAACCACTAAATATTATGGTGGTCTGAGTAGAGGAATAGCCTTATACACTAAAAATTATTGGGAATTTTTGCGTTTGATGGCTGCACTATGATGGACCAAAATATACCTTCCCTGAAACTTTTTCACTCAGAAATATGTCTAACCTTAGAGCTTCCGGGGGCTTCGCCCCCTGGACCCCCACAGGGGCTTTGCCCCTGGACTCCACCCGCTTACCTCGCCCTTCACGGCTGGTTTCAGGCGCAGCACGAAAAATGGTCCCTTTCGTAACATGCCCCCCAGTAAAAAAATTCTTAAAAATGGCCCTGGACATAACCAATGAAGTTTTAAAACATGTACATGAATATCTTGTAGATCCACTTACTCATATTTTGAATTTATCTTTTAATGAGGGAATTTTCCCGGATGAGTTGAAGATTGCTTAGGTAATACCTGTATACAAGTCTGGTGATTCGGATGTTGTTTCAAATTATTGCCCTGTGCCAGTTTTACTAGCTATTTCTAAGATCTTTGAAAGACTTGTTTATAACAGATTTTTTAATTTTATTTATAGGAGTAACCTCTTATATACTGGACAGTATGGTTTCAGGGAAAATCACTCTACATATATGGCTGCCTTACAATTTGTGGATGATATTGTATGTAATTTTGATAAACGGTCCTCCACTGTAGCTTTATTTATTGACTTATCAAAGGCCTTTGATACCATTAATCATAGTATTTTACTCAGAAAATTATATAGGTATGGTGTACGGGGTGTGGCACATAATTGGTTTACAAGTTATCTCACAAATAGACAACAATTTGTCCGTTACAACTCTAATGTTAATGAGGCCATTCAAGTGGCATCTTTAGAATTAAACCGTGTAGCTGACTGGTTAACTGCCAACAAGTTATCGTTAAACATTAATAAAACAAAATTGTTGGTTTTTGACAACAGTAGAGGAGATAATCCCCAATTCATCTTAAATTTCCAAGGTACCATGACAAAAAAATAGTAATTTTACAAAATTTTTAGGTATTACAATCGACAGTAAGCTTTCTTGGAAGATTCACATAGACAATGTCGCAAAATCCGTTTCCAGAATGGTTGGTGTTATGAATAGATTAAGACATCATCTTCTCAGCAAAATCTTATTAACTATTTATAATTCGTTAATAGTCTCTCACCTTACCTACAGTATCTTACTATGGGGCAATTCCTCCCAAACTTACATCGACAAACTCTTTGTTCTCCAAAAGCGGGCTATTCGTTTAATCTCATATGTTCCACCTTACACCCACACACTTCCGTAATTTTATTTTTTAACCTTAATATTCTTACTAGGATCAATATAAATACCAGTTAGGCATCTTTCTATATAGACACCACAATGACCAACTTCCCTATGATTTAAATTCGTTTTTCCACCCAAACAGCACTCATCATAACTATCCTACAAGTGGAAGAGATTATCTGATACAACCTTTCACACGAACAAGGTTTGCTCACTCTCATGTGAGAAGTCATGGTGTACACCTCCGGAATTCCCTTGATGCTAAATCATTACGAAATTCCCCTAATATTAATTTGTTTAACAAGTACTTCAAACAATTTCTGTTCTCCTTATATATTGTTTAATTTGTTTCTTGTGTATTATGAGCCTTAAATTCCTTACGATTCATTGCTGCACTTTTCTGTACATAGCTGCTTAATGTTTTGTTTTACTTTTAAATGAAAACCTCTGGTTTGGACCAGACTAGAAAAGCTTTAGCTTCATTTGGTTCAGTCCGTTTTTCCTTTTCTTACGTACGGTAATTATTTGTTTGCATTTCATTTTGTATAAACAAGTGTATGTATTGCAATTCAAAAATAAACGAAACGAAACGAAACGAAAATATATGCCTTAGGCGTAAGTTAGTAACCGTAATCAATCCAAGGTCAAAACAACAGAATTAAAACTAAAGAAATACAAAACATTGGTCTTCATTGTGAAGCCATGACATCACACCTGTTTACTACAAGCCTTGACTTCTGGTAGTAGAAAATGTGATAACTTCAGTTGCTAATTCTTAAGCAGTGGCGTAGCTAGAAATTCATAACCGGGGCCAGGGTAGATTTTGGGGTGGCCAAACTGTGCAAGCGTAGCGTGCACCGCGGCAACCGCGAAGCGCAAGCCAAAACGAGTGGGGTCCAGGGGCCCGCCTTAGCTAGGGCCCCTGGTGGGGTCCAGGGGCAAAGCCCCGGTGGGGGTCCAGGGGCGAAGCTTCCCGAAGCTCTTGGGTTTTAGTATTTCAGAAACCTCAGGAAAACTGAGTCGAACGGACATTTTCCATTGTAATCATGCTTTTGACTTACTTAAGGATCATGAGCTCTATTGATAATCAACTCTAAATGGTTCTTTTTAAAAATCATACGAAGAGTACAGATATTCCACTTAGAAGCAGCCGTGACTAGCCCGTGACTAGTTTTTGTTAGGCTTGTGCTTTCGTCTAGAATTGTCAGCCCTGCGTTAGTGGCTCAGCCTATAATAAACAGAGAAATTTATTTCTCGTTGTGAAAAATACTTCCGGCGTCGACGCATAAATTTACCTGGTAAAGGTTGGAAACAGAAATCTGTTATAGCGTAAGAGTTTTAAAACTAGCCTGTTTAGATCGGGAGACAATTTGAAATGCGTGAGAACTCAGAAAGGCAGAAATTTAAATAGGCCGTCAGTGATATTAACTAGACATTTAACAAAAACTTTCATTTTGGGGGGGGGGGGGCTAGCGGAAGTTTTGGGGCCTAGGCCCCCCGAGGCCCCCAAACTTGGGAACTGAATGAAAATTTCACCAGAATGCTTAGAATCAGTTTCCCTTTATTAGATCAAAAATGGGCTGGACTATTCTTTTAAGTTTTACTGAAAAATTCTCCATGGCAGCAGTTGCGATTCCAAGGAGGTGGAATAACTTGATTCGAACTGAACTGAAACTGAGTCTTTTAAAAAGTAGTACGTCCCAGTTGTTAAAGGTCGACATTGAAGTTTAAATCACCTTTCGTAATCGTTTTCTTTTCTGTATGTTCGGAATTTTCATTTACTACAATTACAGGTAGAGAACAGTGAGAGATCATGAGATTTGCAACTCCGTGGATTTTGTTACACATCGTGGTGAATCAATCAATGACTGAAGAGAATCCACTTTGCCTAGATTCATTGCATGAAATCCATCATGGCTTGCTCATAACCTTTGTAGCAGGCGTCGTATCTGTACTCCTGTCCACTCACATACTCTAATGAGTGGAGCTTATAGCTGTACAAAGAACAATACGCGTTTGCCGGGCAGGCAAGTTACCGTGTTAGTTAGATCTAAGGGATTTCACGTTCCATATACAGCACTGACGTTCAAAGAGCCTGACATTTCTCAGAAGGGTTCGCGAAACACCTTACAGCCAAAACACATAGTGCCCGCGCATTTGAAATAGCGGAACGTATATATATAGTATATACACTGTAAAAATAGTATTACAATAGGCTAGCCTACATCCATGTAACTAAACGTCTCAACGTATCCGCATTGCATGGAAATAGTCATCGGCTTCACCCCAGCACTACATCAGGATTAAATCCGAAGCCTAACAATTTTATAAGGTGACGTTAGCCGTTTAGCCGAGCACTAACAGTTGAGTTAGACATAAACAAGGCATAGCATTTAACTGAGTTTTTCATCCCTGATTTAACCATAGACAGGCGGTCCTAGGCTAGCGGCATAGGCTACTGTACCTTTCAATAGGCCTAGGCCTATATGGGTACTGTAGGCCCCGGCAATAGAAGTATTACTAATGCTAAGCCTAGAAGTACTCTACTACTGGTGACCGTCGACTGCGGGGGCCCGTCAAGTGCGCACCTAGCATAGCATTGTCCACTAACAACCTTGCATGATAGATTTCTTAAGTGCGCATTCGACGGTCACCCCAATATGCTAGCCTACTAGTAGGCCTATAGTATACTGCGTTCCCCTATTTTCGTGCGTCCCCTATTTTCGTGCAGTACGTACATATATCGTTGAGCCTACATCTAT